>CM053026.1:283983266-284283539 GCA_028564925.1 Lithobates sylvaticus
TACCTGGAAATCAGTTGGGAGGACTTCCTAATCCCAGGATGACCGGCCAGATGAGAGGAATGGCCCCATTTAAGGATCTGAAGACGAAGACGTGGAGGAACCAAGGTCTTCCCAGGAGGAACTTGCACCAAGGAGGCAGGAGCTGAAGAGATCAGACACTCAGGAGGTATAATGTGTTGTACAGGGGGCTCAGACTCAGAAGAATCGGTGGAACGTGACAGGGCGTCGGCCCTGACATTCTTGTCCGCAGGACGGAAATGGATCTCAAAGTTGAAGCGGGCAAAAAACTCCATTCCTCAAGTGCTAGCTTAATAGCTAGTAACTCACGGTCTCCGATGGAGTAGTTCTTTTCGGGAGGGGAAAAGGTCTTAGAAAAGAACCCACAGGTGATGTTCTTGCCCTTGGAGTCTTTCTGAAGAAGCACAGCTCCTGCTGCCACAGAGGAGGCATCGACTTCCAGGAGAAACGGTTTGCGAGGATCAGGCCTGGACAAAACGGGTGCAGAGGCAAAGACAGATTTGAGGTGGTTAAAGGCCTCCTCAGCTGGAGGGGGCCAGGATCTAGGATTCGCATCCTTTTTAGTTAATGCCATAATAGGCGCGACAATGGAGGAGAAGTGAGGGATGAACTGGCGATAGTAATTGGCGAATCCAAGGAAACGCTGGATGGGCCGTAGTCCGGTAGGACGTGGCCAGTTCAAGACGGTAG
Source organism: Lithobates sylvaticus (assembly GCA_028564925.1). Taxonomy (NCBI): domain Eukaryota; kingdom Metazoa; phylum Chordata; class Amphibia; order Anura; family Ranidae; genus Lithobates; species Lithobates sylvaticus. The sequence goes on from CM053026.1 coordinate 283,983,975, forward strand.
AAAGTTTCTCCGGGTCCATTTGGAGACCGAGTCCCGAGACCAAGTAACCCAGGAAAGGAAGACTGCAACGTTCAAAGAGACATTTCTCTAGTTTGGCGTAAAGACGGTTCTCCCGAAGCCGTTGGAGCACTTGACGGACCTGAAGGCGGTGTTCCTCCAAGCTAGAGGAAAAAATCAGGATATCATCCAGATAGACAATGACACAGGAGTATAGCAAGTCTCTGAAAATCTCGTTCACAAAGTCTTGGAAGACCGCCGGAGCATTGCACAAGCCGAAGGGCATGACGAGATACTCGAAGTGTCCGTCACGGGTGTTAAAGGCGGTTTTCCACTCATCGCCCTTACGGATGCGGATGAGATTATATGCTCCCCGGAGGTCCAATTTGGTGAAAATTTTTGCTCCACGCAAACGATCAAAAAGTTCCAAGATAAGGTCAGCGGGTAGCGATTTTTTACCGTGATCTTGTTAAGACCACGATAGTCAATGCAGGGACGTAAGGACCCATCCTTTTTGGTAACAAAGAAGAATCCTGCTCCAGCGGGGGAAGAAGAGTTGCGGATGAAACCTCTTTTGAGGTTCTCCTGGACGTACTCCGTCACAGCTTCTGTCTCCGGGACGGAGAGAGGGTAGATCCTGCCACGGTGCGGCGTGGTCCCAGGAAGAAGATCGATAGGGCAATCGAAGGGTCTATGTGGCGGCAAGACCTCGGCTTGTTTTTTGCAAAACACGTCAGCAAAGTCCCTGTAAGGTTTGGGGACACTAGACCGAGAGGTAGCGAGGAAAACTTGCTTGGTGGGTATCGCTTTGAGGCAATGCCTGTGGCAGGAGGGACCCCAACTTTTGATGTCCCCCGAGGCCCAGTCGAGGGTAGGAGAATGTAACTGGAGCCAGGGTAGGCCCAGAAGGATCTCAGAGGTGCAGTTGGGCAATACAAAAAAGTAAATCTTTTCGTGATGGAGAACTTCAATTCTCACAAGGAGAAGTTCGGTGCGGTAACGGACGATACAATTCAGATTTTGACCATTTACCGAGGTGATAAAAAATGGCTTGACAAGACGAGTGACTGGAATATTAAATTTGTTGATGAGTGAGGCTTCAATGAAGTTTCCTGTAGAACCCGAATCCAAAAAGGCCACGGCGGAGAAAGAGGACTTCTTGGAGCAAGAAAACCTAACTGGAACAGTCAGACGTGGAGAGGAAGAGTCCACACCTAGCAACACCTCCCCCACGTTAGCTAGGTGCAAGCGTTTCCCTGACGCTGAGGACGGATAGAGCAATCCTTTAGAAAATGATCAGGACTGGCGCAATACAGGCACAGATTATGGTCACGGCGGCGAGTCCTCTCTTGTGAGGTCAGGCGTGACCGATCCACTTGCATCGCCTCCTCAGCGGGAGGTACAGGAACAGATTGGAGAGGGTTCTGGAAAAGAGGTGCCAGACGAGGAAACCGTTTGGCGCGACCAAGGTCCTTTTCTTGGCGTAGCTCTAGGCGTCTTTCAGTATAACGCATGTCAATACGGGTGGCCAGCTGGATGAGTTCAGACAGGGTAGCAGGAATTTCTAGTGCGGCCAGCACATCCTTGACGTGGCTGGATAGGCCCTTTTTAAAGGTCGCGCAGAGGGCCTCATTGTTCCAGGAGAGTTCGGGTGCCAGGGTGCGGAACTGAATGGCGTAATCTCCCACTGAAGAATCTTCCTTGACAAGGTTCAGGAGAGCCGTCTCGGCAGAGGAGGCCTGGGCTGGTTCCTCGAAGACACTGCGAACTTCAGAAAAGAAAGCTTGAACTGTAGCAGTGGCAGGATCGCCACGGTCCCAAAGCGGTGTAGCCCAGGCTAGGGCCTTGTCAGATAGCAGGCTAACCACGAATGCCACCTTAGACCGTTCGGAGGGGAACTGGGTGCGCTCTCAATCAACCTTAAAAATCGTGTAGATCTGATTAAAAATTGCTTGTGCAATGATACTATTCAAGTGATGTGTAAAACCTCCTTAAAATCCGTGCACTGAGTGTGTATACATAAATAAATAAATACATAAAACCATATGTAAATATATAAATAAGTGGATCCTTTTCCTTTTTGTGGTACCAGTGATTAAGTGATATTTGTGCGATAGTGCTGTGAATAAAAGACAGTTTAAGAATGAGGTAAAACCACGTTTACATTCCAACCCTTAAAAAATCCATGCGTTTACAACTGAAAAAAACGCATTAAAAAATCCATGCGTTTAAAACTGAAAAAAAAAAACGCATTTAATTGTGCGATTTATTTGTGGAAAAACGCATATTGGGTTATGCGATTAAATTGGGAGAAACACCATAGGTATTTTTAGAATCCTTTAGGAGTCCATGCATCTAATTGATGTCTCCTTAGGTGTTTAATTTGCGGTTGCTTAGACAGGTGTTGTTCCTGATTAGTTAGTGCTGAGATGTTTTACTAACTAATTGCCCTTTGGTGTTGAGCACAGGTTAAAACTTGAAGGATAAAAGGTGTACACCACAAATGAGAAAGATAAGCACCATTTAGTAAATGTATATTTTTGAGCAGGTATACACATAATACTTTTACTTATCTTTAGTTGTGGTGTCCTCTTTCCTGCTGGTCACGTCCTTACTATCTCTTCCGTGTTTGCATGAGGATAGAAGACAGATAAAAAACCATTGCGCAATATAGTTATACTTTGAATGGTGTGCATGTGTTGTGGCTGAAGCCCATCTACTTACACAGCACCCTACGAACGAAGCGCGGTGGTTAGAAATATGTCAGGCACTGTTTGGGCTCCCTGCCCTGCTTGTCTCAGTAGTGTTGCTTAGCTCCTCCTCCCGACGCGTTGCGACACGCCCACGTGTCTTTATCAAGGGATTATGGGGCTTTTAGGCAGCTGAGACCTTTTTATAGGCAACATTTAGCTTGGTGGTTGCCATAGCAACTTTTGTGTGCTCATCATCCTATTCAACACCACCTGCGCTTGGGTGCTGTGGATGGCGTGCACACTGACTCTTTGCGATCCTGGATAGGAAAAACAGTTGTTTGGATCTACAAGTGCTTACCCATAATTCAAAATATGTATATATGTGTATATATGTGAAAAGATTTTAATGACATCATGTTTAATATAAGGAATAAAAAAAAATTAAAAACGTGAATGTGTATGACAATCTATTAAAAAATATATAAGGATATGTGAATGTTGGTAAAATATTATATGTGGATAGATAAAAATAAAAATGATAAAAAAATATAGATAAAAATAAAAATAAAAATAAAAATAAAAATAAAAATAAAAATTAAAAAAAAAAAATAAAAAAAAAAAATAGAAAAAAAAAAAAAAAAATAAAAAAAACAAAAAATGAAAAAAATAAAAAAAAATGGAAAAAATGGAAAAAATGAAAAGGTTAAAAATACAGAATAAGAATAAAAAAAATAAAAAATATTTGTATAAATAAAAATAAATATAAAAATGATAATGGAAATTAATGTATAGAGATGAGTATTATTAGCATCTAAAAATAAATACGCTGCAAGACTTTTTTTAAAAAATAGAGGCATGAGTGAATATTGAGTGAACTTTATATAAAAGATTCATAGATGACTGCATTATAATATGGAATGGGGACAAAACCAGCTTGGAAAATTTCCTTACAACATTAAACAACAACCATAAAAACATCCGGTTGACTTTCGAGATCAGTGACAAAAATATTAAATTTTTGGACCTCGATATTACAATAGAGAAGGGTGCATTTCATACCAAAACTTACTTCAAGACTGTAGACAGGAACAGCTATATCCCCACGGATAGCAATGACCAAGGGTACCTTGAACAAGCAACAGAAATTGGTGAAAAATTCGTGCAGAAGGGTTATAATGAGAATTTTATCAAAGAAAAAATAAAAGAAGTACAAGAAATGCCAAGAGACTCACTCATTAAGGATAAGGACAAAAAAAAAAACTGAAAATCATGCAGAAGTACCATTGATTTTGAACTTCAACGTACAGCATAAGAAAATTGAAGCAATAATCAAAAAACATTGGCAGCTATTGCAAGCTGACCAACAACTAAAAAGCATCCTCCCTGAGAGACCGGAATTTATATACAGAAAAGCTCCAACACTAAGAGACTTGATTGTTAAAAATGTCCCAGACCCCCCAAACAACAAAAATATGACCTTTTTTCAGGGAAAGGGGTTTTACCCCTGTAAAAGATGTTATGCATGTAGGAATACCAAGATGGGGGGAAAAAAGTGCAACAAATTCACATCATCCACCACGAAAAAAGAATACGACATCAAGGAGTTCATCACATGCAAAACAGAAGGAGTAGTGTATATGCTTGAATGCACATGTTCGCTGCAGTACATAGGAAGGACTAAACGACCTATGTGGAAACGAATAAGAGAACATGTGCAAAACATAATAGCAGGCTTCCCTAAACATAGTGTGTCAAGACAATTTGCAGAAATCCACAATAAAGATCCTACCCAAATGACGTTCTGGGCTATTGATAAATTCAAACCTAATTGGAGGGGGAGTCATAAGGTGAGAGAACTCAGCAAAAGTGAATCGAGATGGATTTACGAAATCAACAGTTTTGCGCCAGGAGGCCTGAACATTGACTTTGATCTTAACTGTTTTATTTCTGACTTTTAATATATTTTAAACACATATTTTTAGTATTTTTAGCAATACTATTTATGTGTTTTATGAGCAGTCATATTTTAACATACAGACAATACTGTCTCCTTCCTCCACATTTTGTATATATTCATGTATACCTATATACTCTCCCACTTCGTAAAGTCCAACATAAGCATGGTCATTTTTCATCTTTTTTATTATCTCATCCCAAGAATCACCCACATAAGGTATGCGGTTACTATTTATACATCCGCATACAATTTGCCAAGTTAACATTCCTAAAGAAGTGATGCTCACACAAGCAAGCAGTAATGCTCAAATAAGAAACCAACCATTCTCCTACATAAATAAGGAACCATATGTCAAACGCCGCTTTTGATATATTCACTCATGCCTCTATTTTTAAAAAAAGTCTTGCAGCGTATTTATTTTTAGATGCTAATAATACTCATCTCTATATATTCATTTCCATTATCATTTTTATATTTATTTTTATTTTTATTTATACAAATATTTTTATTTTTTATTCTTATTCTGTATTTTTAACCTTTTCATTTTTTCATTTTTTTCATTTTTTTTCACTTTTTTCCATTTTTTTCCATTTCTATTTTTTTTATTTTTTTTTTATTTTTATTTTTTTTTTTTTTTTTTTTTTTTTTTTATTTTTATTTTTTTTTTTTTTTTTATCTATATATTTTTTTATCTTTTTTATTTTTATCTATCCACATATAATATTTTACCAACATTCACATATCCTTATATATTTTTTAATAGATTGTCATACACATTCACGTTTTTAATTTTTTATTCCTTATATTAAACATGATGTCATTAAAATCTTTTCACATATATACACATATATACATATTTTGAATTATGGGTAAGCACTTGTAGATCCAAACAACTGTTTTTCCTATCCAGGATCGCAAAGAGTCAGTGTGCACGCCATCCACAGCACCCAAGCGCAGGTGGTGTTGAATAGGATGATGAGCACACAAAAGTTGCTATGGCAACCACCAAGCTAAATGTTGCCTATAAAAAGGTCTCAGCTGCCTAAAAGCCCCATAATCCCTTGATAAAGACACGTGGGCATGTCGCAACGCGTCGGGAGGAGGAGCTAAGCAACACTACTGAGACAAGCAGGGCAGGGAGCCCAAACAGTGCCTGACATATTTCTAACCACCGCGCTTCGTTCGTAGGGTGCTGTGTAAGTAGATGGGCTTCAGCCACAACACATGCACACCATTCAAAGTATAACTATATTGCGCAATGGTTTTTTATCTGTCTTCTATCCTCATGCAAACACGGAAGAGATAGTAAGGACGTGACCAGCAGGAAAGAGGACACCACAACTAAAGATAAGTAAAAGTATTATGTGTATACCTGCTCAAAAATATACATTTACTAAATGGTGCTTATCTTTCTCATTTGTGGTGTACACCTTTTATCCTTCAAGTTTTAACCTGTGCTCAACACCAAAGGGCAATTAGTTAGTAAAACATCTCAGCACTAACTAATCAGGAACAACACCTGTCTAAGCAACCGCAAATTAAACACCTAAGGAGACATCAATTAGATGCATGGACTCCTAAAGGATTCTAAAAATACCTATGGTGTTTCTCCCAATTTAATCGCATAACCCAATATGCGTTTTTCCACAAATAAATCGCACAATTAAATGCGTTTTTTTTCAGTTTTAAACGCATGGATTTTTTAATGCGTTTTTTTCAGTTGTAAACGCATGGATTTTTTAAGGGTTGGAATGTAAACGTGGTTTTACCTCATTCTTAAACTGTCTTTTATTCACAGCACTATCGCACAAATATCACTTAATCACTGGTACCACAAAAAGGAAAAGGATCCACTTATTTATATATTTACATATGGTTTTATGTATTTATTTATTTATGTATACACACTCAGTGCACGGATTTTAAGGAGGTTTTACACATCACTTGAATAGTATCATTGCACAAGCAATTTTTAATCAGATCTACACGATTTTTAAGGTTGATTGAGAGCGCACCCATTTCACATAATTATTAACATTGTGTGTGTATTTTAAAAACCATTTCTTCTACGTGTGAGAACACTAATATATGGGTTGCAGCATCATCATTTGGCTATCTTAAAAACATTGTTGCCGTTCTGTCTTTGAATACCCATTCTAGCGCTTAAGTACACATACCTAACACTCCACTTTTCACATCTTACTCACTTTGAGCAGCTTAAATGGAGATATTCAAATTTTTAGAGAACCGCAAAGTAGATTTAGAGGAGGTTTTTTCCACCTCAAATACCAACACTGACACAGGTGATCTTGACACTAACTTCAGAAAATTTGGTCACTTGATGGAGAAAAAAGTCAGTTTATGGTGGGACATTGCTTCTCATGAGCAATACCTAAAAGAAAATATTGTACCAAGGAGACTAAGGTGGGATGTACCCATCAATGATGGTCTATTGGATCCTGAATCTGTTGATGAATGGTACAAATTTTTTAATGGAAAAGGTCTGGAGGTACTAAAATTTATAATACAAAGAAAACAAAGAAAGGTCGCAAAGATAAATGAGCAGATTGAGGAAAGCAAAATAATTTTGGAAACCTATAAGGAATCAACTTCATTTGCTTCTCTAACTAAACAACTGAACAGAGTGTTGGAACAGAAGGATATTGAAATAAAACAAAGAAAAAAACGGAAATACATGAGGGACACTAATGATTACAGATTACAACAGGCTTATAAATGGCAATTAAATTTAAAGGATGGACAAACAGGATCCACTACCTCATCACCGTTGAGAGAAGTAAGGATTAAATCACCAAATAGGGAATACACATATAGATCACCTGATAGACAAATGAGGCAAAATGAAAATGAGAATGGATACCAAAGAGCATCAAGGGATGAGTATAACGGCCCAAAGACCCCAAAACCATGGTGGAAAAAGAGTAATAATCCCAAACCATGGACAAAATCTCCAAGAAACGCACCATGGAAAAATGGGGGGAATAAGAACCATAAGCCCCATAACCAAGCATACAACCAACATAGGAACAACGAAAACCGAGGATATGATGATAGAGGACATCAGAACCATGTAAACCATGACAAAAGAGATACAAGGGACCATAACCAATACCAACAACACACACAACCTCAATACCATGACCGACAACATAGGGACTACAGAAGTAGCCCTGATTACACGAGAAACAGGTATGAGGCACTAAGGGATGAGGAAAATGAGGCATGTACATCCTCGTCTTTTTTAGATCAGCGCAGGAGGGACAGAACCCCTCCCCGCACAGAGACACCACGGAGCCAAAAAAGTCCAAATTCAAAAGAGGAAACAGGGGAGGACGGAAGGTCCAAGCGAAAAAGAGAACGATAGGAGAAGGTATATACAATCTAAGTGGCAAAGAATTAACCAAAACTGAACTAAGGACCCTGGACAAAGGACTGAAATTTGCACCAAAGAGGAGTCTAAACAAGTTTGACACGTATGTTGACATACAAAAATATACTAGAAAGCTAAATATAAAAAAATACATGTTGAATAAATCTGTGGCCACCACAAGGGATTCACAGGAAATCCCAGGCAGGGTGGAACACACTACTCTAAGAAATCGATCCCTAAGAAATCGATCCCTGTTTAACCCCCAGGTATCAAACAATGAACACATACATGTTTTTAACAAGATGGTCATACAAGACATTGAAAAACTAAGAATAAAACGAGCACAAAACTCTCAGGATATCACAAAAGGAATAAAAGAACTGGAAGCAAGAAAGGAAGTAGTAATACGACCAGCGGACAAAGGAGGTGCTATAGTTGTTTTATCAAAAGAAAATTACAACAGTGAGCTCATAGGCCAACTAAATGACACCAATACTTATATCAAACTTAAAGGGAATCCAACTAGAGAATACAAGGAAGAACTAAGAGAACTGGTAGAAAAAGGCAAAATGAAAAACATTTTAAACAAAAAGGAGGAAAGGTACCTCCTGCCGGATGTTTGTAGGGTCCCAGTGATTTACACTGTCCCTAAAATCCACAAAAATTCATCAATGCCACCCGGGAGACCTATAATTAGTGGTATTCAATCCATAAACTCAAGGATTGGTGAATATGTTGACAAATTTATTCAGCCACTGGTATCCAAAACCAAATCTTTTTTAAGGGACACCAAGCACCTAATACAAATTCTGGAGAAAGTACCACTAGTACAGCATGAGCAATACTTAATAGCCACGGCCGATGTGTCATCACTGTACACAATCATTGACCACGGCGACGCAATAAATGCCACAAGATGGGCTCTAGATAAATGGACGATCATACCTTCTAAACAAAAAAGGTTTATCTTAAGATGCCTAGCCTATGGGATACAACACAATTATTTTTGGCATAATAAAGAATTTTATAGACAGCTAAACGGGATTGGAATGGGGGCTAAATATGCCCCAAGCGTCGCAAATATTTTCATGGCCAATTGGGAAGAAGAAGCGCTGTATCAGCACTACCCAGTGGAGCTAACTTTATATAAAAGATTCATAGATGACTGCATTATAATATGGAATGGGGACAAAACCAGCTTGGAAAATTTCCTTACAACATTAAACAACAACCATAAAAACATCCGGTTGACTTTCGAGATCAGTGACAAAAATATTAAATTTTTGGACCTCGATATTACAATAGAGAAGGGTGCATTTCATACCAAAACTTACTTCAAGACTGTAGACAGGAACAGCTATATCCCCACGGATAGCTGTCACTACAGTCCGTGGTTAATAAACATACTGAAGGGGCAGCTCATAAGATTAAGGAGAAATTATAGCAATGACCAAGGGTACCTTGAACAAGCAACAGAAATTGGTGAAAATTTTGTGCAGAAGGGTTATAATGAGAATTTTATCAAAGAAAAAATAAAAGAAGTACAAGGAATGCCAAGAGACTCACTCATTAAGGATAAGGACAAAAAAACTGAAAATCATGCAGAAGTACCATTGATTTTGAACTTCAATGTACAGCATAAGAAAATTGAAGCAATAATCAAAAAACATTGGCAGCTATTGCAAGCTGACCAACAACTAAAAAGCATCCTCCCTGAGAGACCGAAATTTATATACAGAAAAGCTCCAACACTAAGAGACTTGATTGTTAAAAATGTCCCAGACCCCCCAAACAACAAAAATATGACCTTTTTTCAGGGAAAGGGGTTTTACCCCTGTAAAAGATGTTATGCATGTAGGAATACCAAGATGGGGGGAAAAAAGTGCAACAAATTCACATCATCCACCACGAGAAAAGAATACGACATCAAGGAGTTCATCACATGCAAAACAGAAGGAGTAGTGTATATGCTTGAATGCACATGTTCGCTGCAGTACATAGGAAGGACTAAACGACCTATGTGGAAACGAATAAGAGAACATGTGCAAAACATAATAGCAGGCTTCCCTAAACATAGTGTGTCAAGACAATTTGCAGAAATCCACAATAAAGATCCTACCCAAATGACGTTCTGGGCTATTGATAAATTCAAACCTAATTGGAGGGGGAGTCATAAGGTGAGAGAACTCAGCAAAAGTGAATCGAGATGGATTTACGAAATCAACAGTTTTGCGCCAGGAGGCCTGAACATTGACTTTGATCTTAACTGTTTTATTTCTGACTTTTAATATATTTTAAACACATATTTTTAGTATTTTTAGCAATACTATTTATGTGTTTTATGAGCAGTCATATTTTAACATACAGACAATACTGTCTCCTTCCTCCACATTTTGTATATATTCATGTATACCTATATACTCCCACTTCGTAAAGTCCAACATAAGCATGGTCATTTTTCATCTTTTTTATTATCTCATCCCAAGAATCACCCACATAAGGTATGCGGTTACTATTTATACATCCGCATACAATTTGCCAAGTTAACATTCCTAAAGAAGTGATGCTCACACATGCAAGCAGTAATGCTCAAATAAGAAACCAACCATTCTCCTACATAAATAAGGAACCATATGTCAAACGCCGCTTTTGATATATTCACTCATGCCTCTATTTTTTTAAAAAGTCTTGCAGCGTATTTATTTTTAGATGCTAATAATACTCATCTCTATACATTCATTTCCATTATCATTTTTATATTTATTTTTATTTTTATTTATACAAATATTTTTTATTTTTTATTCTTATTCTGTATTTTTAACCTTTTCATTTTTTCATTTTTTCCATTTTTTTTCATTTTTTTTTTTTATTTTTTTTTTATATTTATTTCTATTTTTATTTTTTATTTTTTTTTTTTTTATTTTTTATTTTTTTTTATTTTTATTTTTTATCATTTTTATTTTTATCTATCCACATATAATATTTTACCAACATTCACATATCCTTATATATTTTTTAATAGATTGTCATACACATTCACGTTTTTAATTTTTTATTCCTTATATTAAACATGATGTCATTAAAATTTTTTCACATATATACACATATATACATATTTTGAATTATGGGTAAGCACTTGTAGATCCAAACAACTGTTTTTCCTATCCAGGATCGCAAAGAGTCAGTGTGCACGCCATCCACAGCACCCAAGCGCAGGTGGTGTTGAATAGGATGATGAGCACACAAAAGTTGCTATGGCAACCACCAAGCTAAATGTTGCCTATAAAAAGGTCTCAGCTGCCTAAAAGCCCCATAATCCCTTGATAAAGACACGTGGGCGTGTCGCAACGCGTCGGGAGGAGGAGCTAAGCAACACTACTGAGACAAGCAGGGCAGGGAGCCCAAACAGTGCCTGACATATTTCTAACCACCGCGCTTCGTTCGTAGGGTGCTGTGTAAGTAGATGGGCTTCAGCCACAACACATGCACACCATTCAAAGTATAACTATATTGCGCAATGGTTTTTTATCTGTCTTCTATCCTCATGCAAACACGGAAGAGATAGTAAGGACGTGACCAGCAGGAAAGAGGACACCACAACTAAAGATAAGTAAAAGTATTATGTGTATACCTGCTCAAAAATATACATTTACTAAATGGTGCTTATCTTTCTCATTTGTGATGTACACCTTTTATCCTTCAAGTTTTAACCTGTGCTCAACACCAAAGGGCAATTAGTTAGTAAAACATCTCAGCACTAACTAATCAGGAACAACACCTGTCTAAGCAACCGCAAATTAAACACCTAAGGAGACATCAATTAGATGCATGGACTCCTAAAGGATTCTAAAAACACCTATGGTGTTTCTCCCAATTTAATCGCATAACCCAATATGCGTTTTTCCACAAATAAATCGCACAATTAAATGCGTTTTTTTTTTTTTTCAGTTTTAAACGCATGGATTTTTTAATGCGTTTTTTTCAGTTGTAAACGCATGGATTTTTTAAGGGTTGGAATGTAAACGTGGTTTTACCTCATTCTTAAACTGTCTTTTATTCACAGCACTATCGCACAAATATCACTTAATCACTGGTACCACAAAAAGGAAAAGGATCCACTTATTTATATATTTACATATGGTTTTATGTATTTATTTATTTATGTATACACACTCAGTGCACGGATTTTAAGGAGGTTTTACACATCACTTGAATAGTATCATTGCACAAGCAATTTTTAATCAGATCTACACGATTTTTAAGGTTGATTGAGAGCGCACCCATTTCACATAATTATTAACATTGTGTGTGTATTTTTAAAAACCATTTCTTCTACGTGTGAGAACACTAATATATGGGTTGCAGCATCATCATTTGGCTATCTTAAAAACATTGTTGCCGTTCTGTCTTTGAATACCCATTCTAGCGCTTAAGTACACATACCTAACATGTGCGCTGGCCCTTTAAGAGGCGGCAGAGCCGCGCGCGTGCGCCTGGGGAGAGGGGGACAAGCCGGCAGGAGGAGGCAGACGGCAGAGCCGGCGGGGACGGGTAGGCAGAGCGGGATGCGATCCACGGGCGGACCGGGGATGCCGCGTGGATCGCATCCCCGAGACAGAACAGCGCCTACGGCCAGGGGAGCTGGCCGGGGCGCTGAAGGGGGAGAGATGCCGTGAGCGCTCCGGGATGGACGGGACACCCGAAGGCGCTCAGCGTTACACTGCTTCACCTATATGATATAGGATCCTACGGTAGTAGCTGTGATTCACAATTTTTTTCTAATTCCTCCTTTGGTGAAAGGCTACGAGGTAATCGGCTAGATATTCCTGAGAACTGTCCTCTTCCTGGCACGACTAAACCCCCAATACCCTATGTGTTTGTCGCAGATGCGGCTTTTGCGTTGACGCAGCACCTAACTCCAATAGGAACCTGACTACTCCTAAGAGTCTTTAATTATCATCTAACAAGGGCAAGAAGGGTGGTTGAGTGCACTTTTGGAATTCTTGCCAATAAATGGCGTTTGTTACATACGGCTATCTAATTAAACATTGACAATGCAATTACTGCTGTCAAAGCAGCTTGCGTGCTGCACAATTTTGTCCGGCTACATGACGGGTACCTTTTTGAGGATTCCCTTATGCATGACTTGGAAAGTGCACACCTCAGTGCTACAAGGGGATCCTGCGATGGTGCCACTGTTCGAGAAAAATTTGCGTCATACTTTCTTTCACAATTGGATGCCATATTTTGCTAATGTTTATTTTTCTGTAACGTTTTATAAAGCCTGAAGTTACAGTGGTGTGAAAAAGTGTTTGCCCCCTTCCCCATTTCCTGTTCCTTTGCATGTTTGTCACACTTAAGTGTTTCGGAACATCAAACCAATTTTAAACAATAGTCAAGGACAACACAAGTAAACACAAAATGCAATTTGTAAATGAAGGTGTTTATTATTAAAGGTGAAAAAAAAATCCAAACCATCATGGCCCTGTGTGAAAAAGTGATTGCCCCCCTTGTTAAAACATACTATAACTGTGGTTGTCCACACCTGAGTTCAATTTCTCTAGCCACACCCAGGCCTGATTATTGCCACACCTGTTCACAATCAAGGCATCACTTAAATAGGAGCTGCTTGACACAGTAAGGTCCACCAGAAGATCCTTAAAAGCTACACATCATGCCGAGACCCAAAGAAATTCAGGAACAATTGAGAAAGAAAGTAATTGAGATCTATCAGTCTGGAAAGGGTTATAAAGCCATTTCCAAAGCTTTGGGAATCCAGCGAACCACAGTGAGAGCCATTATCCACAAATGGCGAAGACATGGAACAGTGGTGAACCTTCCCAGGAGTGGCCGGCCGCCCAAAATTACCCCAAGAGCGCAGCGACGACTCATCCAAGAGGTCACAAAAGACCCCACAACAACGTCCAAGGAACTGCAGGCCTCACTTGCCTCAGTTAAGGTCAGCGTTCATGCCTCCACCATCAGGAAAAGACTGGGCAAAAATGGCCTGCATGGCAGAGTTCCAAGGAAAAAAACCACTGCTGAGCAAAAAGAACATCAAAGCTTGTCTCAATTTCTCCACAACACATCTTGATGATCCCCAAGACTTTTGGGACAACATTCTGTGGACCGATGAGACAAAAGTGGAACTCTTTGGAAGGTGTGTGTCCAAGTATATCTGGCGTAGAAGGAACACTGCATTTCAGAAAAAGAACATTATACCAACAGTAAAATATGGTGGTGGTAGTGTGATGGTCTGGGGCTGTTTTGCTGCTTCAGGACCTGGAAGACTTGCCGTGATAAAAGGAACTATGAATTCTGCTGTCTACCAAGAGATCCTGAAGGAGAATGTCCGACCATCTGTTCGTGTACTCAAGCTGAAACGAACTTGGGTTCTGCAGCAGGACAATGATCCTAAACACACCAGCAAGTCCACCACCGAATGGCTGAAGAAAAACAAAATGAAGACTTTGGAGTGGCCTAGCCAAAGTCCTGACCTGAATCCTATTGAGATGTTGTGGTATGACCTTAAAAAGGCCGTTCATGCTCGAAAACCCTCTAATGTAACTAACTGAATTAGGACAATTCTGCAAAGATGAGTGGGCCAAAATTCCTCCAGGACGCTGTAAAAGCCTCATTGCACGTTATCGCAAACGCTTGGTTGCAGTTGTTGCTGCTAAGGGTGGCCCAACCAGTTATTAGGTTTAGGGGGCAATCACTTTTTCACACAGGGCCATGATGGTTTGGATTTTTTTTCACCTTTAATAATAAACACCTTCATTTACAAATTGCATTTTGTGTTTACTTGTGTTGTCCTTGACTATTGTTTAAATTGGTTTGATGTTCCAAAACACTTAAGTGTGACAAACATGCAAAAGAACAGGAAATGAGGAAGGGGGCAAACACTTTTTCACACCACTGTATTAAGGTTCTAATGTTTTCATGCTATAAGGTTCTAATGTTTTCATGCTATGTAATCTGTCATGTTTTAAAAAATATATTTTGGTTACATTTTACATAAAATCTGATAATAATATTAATCATTATTTTGGCGGATATTGATCATTCATTATCTACATTTTATTAACACTAGAAGTTAACATCGGTGAAAGAATTCCCCAGGGTTCTCCATACTCTGGTCCTCCAGTTGTTCTATAACTCCATTTACCATCATGCCTAGTCAACTATGTCAGTGCCTGATTTAAAGAACACATGGATAACAGACATAAATTAACTTACATTTGTCACTACGGTCGGTGGGCAACATTATTTCCCAATCTTCTATGCTCAGTTGACAAATCTCAAGCCAAGCATTATCCCTCTTGGATTGATCCTTGTAGGTGGGATCTTGCTTATTATAAATGCATGGTTGCTGCCTCACAAGTCTGATTAGGGACTTGTTGTCGACAGGCTCCCTGTAATGTACTTCTCTGTGGCTTCTGGATGACATGATGAACACACAGGTTGTTCTCACTCACACTTCACTACACAGATAACCAGGAAATACTGTGTGGGAAGGAGGGGGGTTGCCTGCAGGTTGTGTTAATTCTGTTCTTCTTCCTGTAAAGCCGCTTCTATATAGACCATGATCCGACTTGTAAGCGACTTGCATTGAAATCTATGGGTACAAGTCACCTATAAGTCACCTTGAAGTAGTACAGGAATCTTTTCTGAAGTCGGAGCGACTTCATTAGCGTTCATTAAGACGGCTCTCATTCACTTGCATGTCATTTCTGATGTCAAGCGACTTGGGGTGACTTGACAACAGAAATGACAAGTCAGATCCCAAGTCGCGGTAGTGTGAACCGGCACTGACTTATTAAAATATAAAAAGACAACATACAAAAATCTGAAAATAAAAAACAAATAGATACAAATAGATAGGCTGTAGTTCAGAATATTCCAGCCTTGCTGCATTTCTGTGAAAGAATTGGGGAGGCTCATATCACTGTACAGAAATAGAGAACACAAACTGCAGAGATTGATTTAGCCACTTCCCCTCTCTCACCTGTTGACCCCCCTATGGACCAGGGCAATTTTTACATTTCTGCTATGGACCTCTTTATTCGTCAATAACTTTGACACCAAAGATAACAATGTAATACATATTACAATATATACAGTATATACAAACTTTCTTTTCATTGTTAGTTTAAATATAAAGAGTGTTACTGCACATAAAATATGCACTTTTTTTCTGTAATTTGTCCTGTTTAAAATAACACTAAAATTACGTTTCTGATACAAAGCATTGCACAGTTATTTACAACTGCACTAACCTGGGGATTGTATCGCACATTTTTAAGAAGAGAAACGTGTAAATACATTTTAAATATGTAAAAATCTTAAACAAAAATAATAGTTAATAAAACAAACAAACAAAAAATCGGCAGGAAAATAATAGTTGAAGAGAGCAGGAGACTAAGAAGTTAATTAGAGCCAATTAGAAACATGAGGTGTTAATAAGGGGTTAAACAGAGGAATATTTAGTAATAAAAATTAAAAAAAACTTTTTACTTACAGTATCAGGTTGCTTTAACTGACATCATCTGCAGATCTCAGTTCATCCTTGCAGATGAATGAACAGAAACAGAAAGATGGAAATGTAACAATATGTCACTTTGTATCCTTGTATAATCACTTTTTTTTTTTTCATATGACAACACTGAAATGACACTTTACATTGTAGCAAAGTAGTGAGTGTACAGCTTGTATAATAGTGTAAATTTTCTGTCCTCTCCCCTCAACACACAGCCTTTAATGTCTAAACCGCTGTCAACAAGAGTGAGTACACCTCTAAGTGAATGTCCAATTTAGGCCCAAAGTGTCAATATTTTGTCTGTCCACCATTATTTTCCAGCACTGCCTTAACCCTCTTGGGCATGGAGTACACCAGAGCTTCACAGGTTGCCACTGGAGTCCTCTTCCACTCCTCCATGACATCATGGAGCTGGTGAATGTTGGAGACCTTGCGCTCCTCCACCTTCCATTTGAGGATGCCCCACAGATGCTCAATAGGGTTTAGGTCTGTAGACTTGCTTGGCCAGTCCATCACCTTTAACCTCAGCTTCTTTAGCAAGGCAGTGGTTGTCTTGAAGGTGTGTTTGGGGTTGTTATCATGTTGGAATACTGCCCTGAGGCACAGTCTCTGGAGGGGATCATGCTCTGCTTCAGTATGTCACAGTACATACACATACAAGTTGACATTCATGGTTCCCTCAATGAACTGTAGCTCCCCAGTACCAGCAGCACTCATGCAGCCCCAGTCCATGACACTCCCACCACCATGCTTGACTGTAGGCAAGACACACTTGTCTTTGTACTCCTCACCTGGCTGCCACCACACACGCTTGACACCATCTGAACCAAATAAGTTTATTTTGGTCTCATCAGACCACAGGACATGGTTCCAGTAATCCATGTCCTTAGTCTGCTTTTCTTCAGCAAACTGTTTGCGAGCTTTCTTGTGCATCATCTTTAGAAGTTGCTTCCTTCTTGGATGACAGCCATGCAGACCAATTTGATGCAGTGTGTGGCGTATGGTCTGATATGGTCTTTTTTTTTTTGTATAGTTTTTATTTTACTATAAATATTGATTTTATTTGGATTACATTTGGAAATATAGTATGACATACCAAATTGTCTACCTTACTTTTATTCGTTGCTTTCAGAAAGCATATTGTTTTATTTCCTTTTTAAATTCAATAATGGCAGTACAGTAGCTTGGTGGTTGGCATTTCTGCCTTTCAGCACTAAGGTCTACCTAGAATCTAGCACTTCTTGCGTGTAGTTTGCATGTTCTTCCTCTGCTTGCACACTCCAAAGACATGTTGGAAGGTCAATTGGCTTATGTCTAAATTGGTCCTACTATGCGTATGTATGTGAAGTAGGAATCTTAGATTGTAAGCTCCTTGAGGGTGAGAATCGATGCGAATGTACAGTGTTGCATACATTGTTGATATATAAACACTTGTAGCAAATAAATTTAGCAGAAGTATTATTATAGCTACAAACATGTGACCACTTCATGCTTGGGTTGGTTGTTAGGAAACTAGCATCTGCCACTACCTAGCTACCAATATTCTGACTGATATGTGAATGTAAAGAAAGGGGGAAGGATGGTATCTGACATGAAAAAAAATCCAGAAATGCAGCTGGGCCACAAACAGTTTTATGGTAAAAAGATATTCTAAATGTATTACACAATTATAATATATAGCAACATTAACATGGGGATATACGTAACAAACACAAATATTGGGAGCAGAAATGGAAACCAGCTGCAAGGAAAAGCCCAGAGCTTTGTCATACGGACAGAACTACCAACGTGTTTCGAAAAACAAAATGCAGATCTTCAGGGACAGAGAGCTTGCGGGTTCCAGATCTGTAGCTTATATCTATAACAGAATGTATAACATCAGGGGTATGCAGAGATACACAATATGCATAAAAACATATACATGTATTTTATATACATTTTAAAAATTGAAACAGTAAAAGCACAGCTGAGCATACTGACCCCAAATTGCAGATGTGAAAGCAGATCTGTTGAGATTTTATTTTATAAAGACAAGCTGGATGCCACCCTGTCTCACCAGGATTTAACTCTGCACTTCCTGTATAAGTGGGACCTTTATATTGCTGAAGTCCTCCCAGCCTCCGACAGAGCTCTAGCCATCACGCCTTTATCGTGATCCCCCAATCTCCCACAAAACTAAAGGTGCTAGCTTATTTGCCACTAATGAAAGGACAATTAGGTCAGTGTTGTTTGCTGAATTACATGATACTAGATTATGCCTTGTATTCATTTTCGTGTACATCTGTGTACATCTGTGTTTCATTTGGGATAACTACTAGCTACTGGTTTAGATTAATACTCACAGTGTTATTGTCTATGATTCTTATGATGTAAAACTCAAAGTTTCTTAAACAAAAAAAAAAACCTGCTTCCTGCTGAATAGTATTCTTTTATTATTTGTTTTACATTGCAACGTATCCTTCTTGCAATGCCTAATTACCCATACATTTTTTTAACAAAAGCTGGCAAATTGGCCTTGAAAAAAGCTAGAAAAAAATTACAAGATACAGCCCCCATTTAATGGCATTCAGGAACTATGTTTGTACATTTTAGACTGGATTCACAGATCCTCCTGCGAAACAGATTCGCAGCCAGTTCACTCATTATTAATAAAAATCCTTTTATGCCTCTTCACAAGCAAAACAGAAGATTCACAACGTGAAGTGGCCTGGACCTCAACTGAATTTTTGGAGAGCAGTGCCACTTAAAAGATTTTACCATTTATGCATACATTCTCAAAAGAATTTTTTTTGTTTTAGACTCTTTAAATATAACCTTTAAAATATATTCTCTCTTTTGGAATAATTTCTTACTAAATTGAAATCATATTACTGTAAATTACTGAATTATTGCTTTTTTGCAAAGTGTAGGTATTTTGAAATAACTTTTCACATTTCACTGCTTCAATATTAAGAGATACGCAATCATAATTTATGACTGAAGTCAAAATATAGTTGCTAGGAATTTAATAAACACATATTTATGGGTATTTTTACTGTCCTTTCTCTTACCAAAACATCTACACTGAAAATACTTTACGCAGTCTAATAGAGAAGGCTTGAAAAATTAAAATGTTGACAAAATCAAAACCTGATTAAAGGAAATCCACTCTTGTTCCTAATTTAATTGAATCATTTCTGATATAGTGAACCCAAATACCTATCTTTGCTTTAACTTCAGACTTGTTCTGTGATGCAAGAATGTGTTTAAAGTGGAAGTTCAGGCAAAACCTAACTAATGCTAAACATGCTTTTTGCCACATTCTAAACTTAATCTATCTAACCCTGTAAAGCACATACTTACATATTCTGCAGCCAATCCGGTCTGGTCTCAGCATCAGCTGTCAGTGGAAGCTTCAGTGTGGAGGTGGGTGCAGGAGAGGCAGTCGACAACAGAAGCCCCATAGTTAGTCTATGGGTGACATAGACTAACCCAGCCATTTCACAGCCATTGTCGGTTCTCTTTTGCACACAGCTTCCTTTGTTGAAAACCGGACTGGTAAGAACAGCAATTTTTGCTTTATAGGGTTAGATTAGGTTTAGAATGTGGCAGAGATCAGGTTTAGAGTTAGTTTTTGCCTGGACTTACACTTTCAGACCATCACCTCTAGACACCTTTGATCTGATCTGCCTGGTAGCAGTCAATCTCACATGATAATGCATTTGTGCAGACAGCCCCATGCTGTTTTTCCCTGAGCAGGGGTGGCTCCAGACAATTTCATTGATGGTGCTGAATGAGGTGTGAGCAGCGAGCCGCCTGATACACACTTTTGGGCATGGCCAAAATATGGGCATTGCTACAAGTGGACATGGTCAACAGTGAGCATTTCTTCACAGCCAGTGGGCCATGTTTATTTCTTTGTTTAGACTAATCAGGGCCTGGACGTACACTGAGGAGATTGTGGAAGAAAAATAAGCCCCAGTGGTTCCAGCAAGTGTTAGGACCAGCAGTGATAACCCCCAGCAATTGTCATGGCCAGGAATGATAACCCCCAGCAAGGTTTAAGGGCAAGCAATAACCTCAAGCCACTGGTAACAACAATCATTGGTGTCAGTGGGGAGTGTGAGTATAGTAAATCAATCACAACAGAGAAGTCAGAGAACTATCTAAAGACTTATGCCCCGTACACACAGTCGGAATTTATGACGGAAAATGTCCTATCTGACCACGTTGCTCAGAAGAAATTCTCTGACGGAAGTGCTCGGTCAGGTAAAACTACCATTCCTAATCGACAGAGCACATTCGTCACGCTGCAATGTTAAAATTTGTTTAATGCAGCGCATTCTCTTTTTCTTTACAATGCAAAAAGAATTAAGTTTTTTAGCTGCTCATATTCACAGCCCCTTGTTAATTTGACTTTCTGAAATGTGAAATGTACCTGCCTACTCACAAATAAACTGCCCTTTTTGAAGTAAAACACATAGGCAAGTATTTCTTCAAACCAAAAAAAACCTTTATTCGGTGTCATAAACAAAATAAACAGGAAGGCAATGCTGGAGAAACTGGTCCATTTGGCATCCAATATGTAATAGCAAAATTGGTGGCATGAGGAGTACATATCTGAGGGAGTACAATCTGGTACAGAAGTCCAAGCGATCAGGAAGATCAGATGACATCTATGTCCCCAGGATGTTGCCAGACAAGAGGCTGCATCTTCTGACAGACCAGACGGAACCCAGGCCATCACTCTCTGGTCTTCCTAAGGCACTTCCCTCCAGGCTTCCTTCCAGGCTGTGGCTCTGATCTTCTAGTTGTGGCAGCAGGTAGAGGAGGGCGAGGTTTCTCCAGCGCTGCCTTCCTCTTACTTAGGTCATTGTAATTGGGTTTGTTAATCTGCCACAGGCAGGGCAGCGCCCTGAGCTCATCAATAATGAGATCTTTAAAAAAAGGTATTTGTAAAGGATCCATAGTATTTTCTGCAAGACACAACACAAGACAAACCATAATAATGTCAGGCTAAACTCTCCTAATCTTTTCCCAAAATAAGCCTCAATCTAGAAGCAGTATAGGCTAGTCATGTACCAAGTTCAAATTGTACCTTCGTATGCATGATCGGCGCTCTCTCCCTCTGCTCACAGATCGTCCGTACGACACACGCGTGTGACATTTTATATACAGTGCGCATGCGTGAAACTCCGCCCGCCCCTGACAATCTTTCTCGTCTATTCCCCGCCCCTTCTCTTTACGGCGCAGTGGGGAGAGCACATGGCGGAGACACAGCAGGTGCGCCCTAACTATTCCAGCAACGAGGAGGAGGACGAGAAAAGCCCGGAGCCAGAAACGTCCCGATCCCGGAGGAGAAGATTTAAGGCCTCAAATATGTCTTTTGGAGAAATGTTGGAGATGGTGGACATATTGAAGAGGAGCGACTATGATGGGAAGTATGGGCCTTACCCCAACCAAAATGTCAGAAAGGCCAAGATCATGGCTAAAGTTGTGAAGAGTCTGCAGAAGAATTTTGGGTTACGACGATCCAAGGATCAACTGAGGAAACGCTGGTCAGACCTGAAACTTGGGGAGCACGATTAGTACAGAAAGATCAATCGAGTTCTTCAAAAAAGTAAGTAGTTGTGTGTTCATATTATTTTTCTTGCTTGCATACTGCTCCATGTGCTTTGTTTTTTAATGTTGGACAGTTGAAAATGGCCACTTTCATGTTCGTGTGTTCAATCGATCGTAATAAACCTCGATCGTTCGCCCACTTATAATACGATGTTTGGTGAAGTTGGAGTTACCTACATTTCTTCAGGCCTGTTTCTAGTCAAAGGAAGTTTGTTGTCTATAGGGGTTTGTAATAGAATGAAATGCAAACTTGATTCAGTGTAAAGGAGAGGTCACTCAGTAGCTGTTTACACATCTGGACTCTAGAGCACTAGTGCTGGGACACCAGAATACCCTTTTTATTAGGGTGTCCCACACATGTGCTCCAGTGGATACTATTGGGGTGTCTCCATCTGACAAACTTGCACCAAACAGGTAATAAGTATTGCAGCTTTACAAAGTGTCAAAATTAATGTTTTTTGGCTTTGAACTTGGCCAAAAAACACAATTGTATGACACTTCCAAGCAATGTTTCAGATTCCTATTTCTGCCCTCATAGATTGGTGTGCCAAGTATTCCTTTTGTACATTCTCATAGGGGAGAGAAGACTCGGGACGTCTGAGGACACCAGGGACCCCACACCTCCCAAAGAAGGGGAAATACCAACACCAGAAGCAGAGGAGGAGGAGGAAGGAGAAATTGTAGAAGTTGGAGAAATTGTCACCACAACAGGTGAGTGTCGGAGACCACAGCTTCAGGTAAGCTAATCAATGTATGCCTGCATATTTAAAATACACTGTGTTTGTTTTTTTTTTTTTTTTTTTTAGGTGATGTGGATGTTGTGGAAGAAGAATCGCATTTTACCAGTGAAAGTGCACACGTCCTCATTGGAGAGATAATGGTGTGCAATCGGGATCTAGATGATATCAAGAAAAACATCAATGATGTTCAACAAAAATGAAGAACATCATTGATGTTTTAGGGAAAATCTGAAACACCACAAACTAGCTACCAGACATTTTTGGCTTTTAAAAAACACAATTTTTACGTAAGAAAATCACCAAATTTGGAAGATGCACACAGTGTGTCAACATGTGCTATCTCCCATCATGGTGGATCAATGACCACGTTTTGTGGGTGCAACCCCTTACTAACTACTAAAGTGGCTGAGGTGAAGGGGTTGCACCCCCAAAACACGTACATTGTTCCCCATGATGGGAGATTGCACATTTTGACATTCTAGGCATGGGTTCTTGCAGAAAATGCCCAGTTTGATCCCCAAATTGTGTGCATCTTCTAAATTTGGCTTTTCCAGGGGTGACACCCCATGTGATGAAGGCAAGATCAACACAGTTTGGACATACTCATGTCTGATCTTGTCTTCACTTTTCCAAGTTGAACTTTGTAAGTTCCTGTGTTCAGTATGTTCTGCTTTGATACATGCCTGTTTACACAAAAGCGCCAAGTTATTAATGTTATTAAAGAATGTTATAAAAACCAAATATTTTTTTTTTTTTTTTTGGAAAAGCCTTTTTGAAAGGCACATGTGAATGTGCTTGAAGTAAAATTTGACCATATCAACAATGTGTGGCTTCCTTATTCCAAACCCCAAAAGCATTATTTGCGTAAAAAGTTGTTGTTTTTGGTGACAATGGGTGTTATTTACTAAAGGCAAATCCACTTTGCACTCCAAGTGCAGTTTCAGGTGCACTTTTGCAGTGCACTTGTAGTGCATAGTGGATTTGTCTTTTGGAAATTACACCCACAGTGCTTTGTAATAAACCACCTATCACGCCATTTTCAGGAATCCACACATTTCTGTCATGGTGCTGAAAAGGAGTATTTTTTGGGTCAGTAAATGCTCTACATACCTTAAGTAGAAAAACTAGCTGTATGTATCAGACCCACAACATGAGAAGATTATTTTTAGGAAGAAGAGACTGTAACCTCTCGCCCAGAAAGTGCGTTTACACTGTTGAAGCTAAAGGCCCAAAAATAAACCCTAAAATAAGCAAGAAGACACCTACAACAAACCCAAGCAGTAAATGAAAACAAATCTTAGTTCAGTTTCCAAAATAAATTTATTAAAAAATGCCTCTCACACATTGTCTGGCATATCAATGGCCCCCCTACCCACAAAGTACTCCATATATCTCTCTCTGACTTCACGGGCATTTTAGGGGGAGGTAGCCAGGACGTGCAGCTTCAAGGGCTGTCAGGTTGGCATTTTGTGGGATGTCGGCATCAGGGCCAACAGACACAACATAGTTTGTGGAATGCCTTTTTAAAAAATTGTGCAAAATGCAGCAGGAAAGCACAATGTGGTTCAGTTTATATTCCGCCATGTGGATAGGTGTCAAAAAGAGGCGGAAGCGGCTGGCCATGATACCAAATGTGTTCTCCACCACTCTTCGGGCTCTGGACAGCCGGAAATTAAAGACCCTCTGGTCCTGGGTGAGGGTCCTCATCGGGAAAGGCTGCATCAGATGGCTTGACAAGACAAACGCTTCATCCGCGACAAAGACGAAGGGGAGTCCTTCCGCATTCTCCTCTGGAGGTGGCAAGCCCAGACTGCCACTCTGGAGACGCCAGTAGAACTCTGTCTGCGCAATGGCACCACCATCCGACATCCGGCCATTCTTCCTCACGTCCACATAGAGGAACTCATATGTCAACGACACCACCGCCAACATCACAATACTATTAAACCCCTTATAGTTGAAATAGTATGACCCCCGAGTTGGGAGTGGGACGATGCGGACGTGTTTCCCATCAATTGCACCTCCACAGTTAGGAAAGTCCCAATGGCTGGCAAAGTGGGAGGCCACAGTCTGCCATTCCTGTGGCGTTGAAGGAAACTGTGGAGTCAAAAAAGAAAAAAAAATTGTCATTTTGCACATAAACATTGCAAGCAGATTATACAGAAACATTTTGGAACAAGATCAGAATAACATTTTGCCTAAAAAGTATTTACAAACCTAAGTATAAGGTCCCCTTAGCAGATTCCTCACCCCCCATCACTCCCCCCACTTCTGATGGGCCATTTCCAAAAACTAGGGGGGGATGTATTGGACAGGTAACCCTCTCCACTTCATTGAGAGCTGAATGCCTAAATAATGTGTGATAGTTTTGCCAGACCCTCCTTAGTTAACACTATTGGCAGCCCACTGGACAGGTAAGTAGTGTCCTAATCCCAAATAAAAATAAAAAAGAAAATGCATAAATGGAAGCACATTTTGACATTCTGCTTTTACCTATCAAGCTAATAATAGGAGTAAAAAAAAAAAAAAACATTTATCATTTGAAAGTATTGAGGCAGGCCCTTGCACTACATGCTTTGCTGAATTCATCCCTAAATCTGACCACTAAAGAGGTAGGTATAGTGTGTATTGAGCTTGACAAAGCCAACAGATAGAGGATTGGTATCAGCTGACCTAGCAGTTGGGGGAGGGGGGTTCCTAATGAGTTCCCCCCCCAAAAAAAAA
This sequence comes from Lithobates sylvaticus, assembly GCA_028564925.1. NCBI lineage: Eukaryota > Metazoa > Chordata > Amphibia > Anura > Ranidae > Lithobates > Lithobates sylvaticus. Next base: position 284,009,617 of record CM053026.1, read on the forward strand.
GAGGGGACTCTGCATGATGTTAAACACACAGAAAACATTTGTGGATATTTTAGGGGGTGTTTAGGGGAAACCAATACTATGGAGCAGACAAAATACATTGCTAAGTGACTAGGCCATAGGTGTATATGGGCCCAGAAGAGCATGCTGGGTAGGTAAGTGAAGGCAAAAATGCATGAAGGAAAAAAAAAAACATTCCAAGGTTCCAGCATACATGAGGACAAAGGGGCACAGCATATTACAGCATATTGCAATCCTGGTAATTAGGGAACGAGGAAAGAAATACAAGACATTAGCAAACAGTAAATACATAGAAGGGAATAGTAAAGAAGAAATCTTACCTTAATATAGTCCTCCTGCAGGACCTGGATAATGGCAGAACAGGTCTCTGGAATAATGATACCCAGAGCCTGGGGAGAGATACCTGTGGAGAACTTCAGGTCCTGAAGGCTTCTCCCTGTCACCAAGTACCTCAACGTGGCAACTAGCCTCTGCTCCGGAGTGATGGCTTGCCTCATGCAGGTATCCTGCCTGCTGATAAAAGGGGTCAGCAAAGCCAACAGACGGTGAAAAACGGGGTCCGTCATCCTGAGAAAGTTCCTGAAATCATCGGGATTATTCTCCCAGATCTCACGAAGCAAAGACATGTGCGAGAATTGGTCACGCTGGAGCAATCAATTCTTGGTCCATGAACTCCTTCTCGCCCTGTTGATGGACTGGGCTTGGGTCAAAGCTAAAAGCCCAACACCAAGCCCCTGCACAGCACGAACTCTACGACGAGTACGTACACGAAACATGGCTTCCAAATGGTCGGCTGGTCAGAACGGACAAACAGAAAGCACCGATAAACAGCAAGGCCTGAAAGAACGAAATTAATACCAGAAACGAGCAGACAATAAGCAGTGAAAATCAAAGCGTATATCAAGAAGATATCAAGATGTAGGCCGCAATGACCAACAAATGAGAACTGACTACACGCACTGATAAACAGATACGCACCGACAAGCACAAACTGAAGAGCAGTAACGATCTGAAGCACAAGTCTGAAAAGCGCGAATCGTATGTACCCAAACTTCTACTAACACGCGATAAACACGGAATTAGCAGAAGGAGTCCAAAGGGTGCCGGACGTGGTGCTGAACTTCCCTTTTCTAGTCCCGTCGAACACGGCTTACATCACGGCGTTCTTGAAGACCGGAAATTCTGACAGCGTTGTCAAACCGTGTGTACGCAACACTGGAAAGTACGCAGTATATACAGGCAAGCTGTCCTGTGCTGAAACCACATGCTCTTATAGACCACTTCTCCTTGGCACCACAAGCAACTGCTCTTCTCATATTACTCTTCTGATGGTGGACAGCCCTGAGCTCCAGCAGCCTGCTGCACTGTAAACTGGATGTCAGAAGCCTCTGGACTACGACGCAGACCACAGATATGTCCCTGACACCACTCTGCATTGATTTTCTTTTTTTTCAAAAATAATCTTTGAAATAAGAATACACACTTGGATAGGGGTGAGCTTGTGGAAATTGCACTTACCTATGGGTGTGGCTTAAGGGAAATAGTTTAAAGGTATTTTGAGCCACTCAGAGAACAGGAGGAATAGAGAGCACCTGCAGGGGACCCCAGAAGAGGAGGTTCGGTGCATCTCTGTGCAAAACCATTGCACAGAGCAGGTAAGTATAACGTGTTTGTTATTTTAACCACTTCAATACTGGGCTATAGTCATATGACGTCCGCAGATGGGATCTCCCATCCTGGGCGGGCGTCATATGATGTCCTCGGCTTCTCACTGCTCCTGCGGGCACCCGGGGGCACAGCCCATCCCAGATCCAGATCCATGGCTCTTTACCATGTGATCGACTGTGACAGACGGTCACATGTACTGCCCACATTCATGGCACTCATGCATGCCCCTAGGTCAAGCACAGAGTGGTGATCGGGGCTCTCCCTCCCTCCTTATCCTGTTGGACCTTTCTGCTGCATTTGATACTGTTGATCATGGCATTTTTTTAGAAAGGGCTCCATTGCATCGCTGTACTCAATGATACAGCCCTCAGTTGGTTTAAATCATATCTCACAAACAGGACAGACTACATCTCCCTGGGCCGCATACGCATACAGTTACTTGCGGTGTCCCCCAGGGGTCAGTTCTTGGCCCCATTCTTTTTATTCTCTACCTCACTCCCCTTGGTCAAATGATTAGCCGCCACAAAACTTAATTTCACTGCTATGCCGATGACACACAGATATATGTAAATGCAACAACTGAAACCCCACCTTCACAGTCATCCCTATCAGTACTCACTACCTGTCTGGAGGAGATAAAGGTATGGATGGAGCACAACTTTCTTTAACTAAACAGTTCCAAAACTGAAGTCATGATTGGCACTCCTTACCAGACCAAATCATCATTCATAACTAGCATTACCTTTTCTGGTTCTAATATTCCCCTCTCATCAATAGTTACAAATCTGGGTATAAAAATGGACTCCCAACTCACGTTTGAAGCCCATATAAATCACCTATGTAAGACCTCTTTTTACCACCTCCGTGATATCTCTAAACTCCGTCCCATTCTTTCCTTCTCAGATGCTGAAAAGCTGGTTCATGCCTTTGTCTCCTCCAGACTGGATTACTGTAATGCACTTCTCATTGGGATTCCTAGAAAAAGTCTGCAGAGGCTTTAGTACATCCAAAACTCTGCAGCAAGGATCCTGATGAGAGTGCGGAAACATGAGCACATTACCCCCATTCTCCACTCACTCCATTGGCTTCCTGTCTCCGCCAGGATTGAGTACAAGGTTTCCCTCCTCACACATCAATGTATACATGGACATGCCCCCCTCCCCACCACCACAAAGAACTTCTTAAACCACAAAGCACATAACGTTCCCTCCACTCCATTCACGCAAACCTTCCTTAAACACCTAGAACTAGACTCAGGACAATGGGAGACAGGGCTTTTCGCGCAGCTACCCCACGCCTGTGGAATGCCCTACATTGACACCTTGAAGGCTCCTCAATCCACTGACTGTTTTAAAAAAAGGTCTTAAGACATTTATTTTTAGCAAAGCTTTTTGTTCTTTTTAGATGTAGGAGTAGCAGAATGTGTTTTGGGGTGTGATTTTTGCTATATACATGCTATGTCTTAGAAATATCTTATAAATTGACAACTTTGTGTAAAATAAATAAAAAAAAAGATTTTCATTTTCTTTCCACGTTTTCTGAAGACTTGTGTAAAAAAATTAACCGTTCAAAAGACTCATAATTCCTCATAGAATATGCGTTGGGGTGTTTGTTTTCCAAAATGGGGTCATTTTGTGGGTAAATTCACTGCCCTGGTGCTGCAGGGCCTTCAAAAGTGTAATAGGTCATTAGGAAATTAGAGGTGTAATTTATGCTCCAAGAACGCCTGACGGTGCTCCCTGCATGTTGGGCCTCTGTATGTGGCCAGGCTGTGTAAAAATCTCACACATGTGGTATCGCCATACTTAGGAGGAGTAGCAGAATGTGTTTTGGGGTGTCATTCTTGCTACATACATGCTTTGAGTTAGCTATATCTTTGTGTAAAAAAAAAAAAATACGTTTAAAATTTTCTTTCCACGTTTTCCGAAGACTTGTGGAAAAAAAAAATGAACCGTTCAAAAAAACTCATTATGCCTCATTGAATAGACGTTGGGGTGTTTGCTTTCCAAAATAGGGTAATTTTGGACCCTCCAGGGCCCTCACAAATGTAATAGGTCGTTAGGAAATTAGAGGTGTAATTTATGCTCCTAGAACCGCTGATGGTGCTCCCTGCATGTTGGACCTCTCTGTGTAGCTAGGTGTAAAAGTCCCACACATGTGTTATCGCCATACTAGGGAGGAGTAGCAGAATGTATTTTGGGGTGTAATTGAAAGTATGCATATGCTGTGTGTGAGAAATAACTTGTTATTATGACAATTTTGTGAAAAAAATAAAAAAATTCTTAATTTTCCCAAGAATTGTGGGAAAAAATTACAACTTCAAAAAACTCACCATGCCTCTTACTAAATACCTTTGACTGTATACTTTTCAAAAAGGGGTCATTTGGGGGTATTTGTACCTTCCTGACATTCAGGGCCTCAAGAAATTAGATAGGCCGTCATTGCATCAGGTGTGATCAGATGTGATAAATTTTCAATGATTTGCACCATAGCTTGTAGACTCAATAACTTTCACAGAGACTAAATAATATCCACTAATTTGGGTTATTTTTTACCAAAGAGATGTAGCAGTACAAATTTTGGCCCAAATTTTTGAACAAAAATTACTTATTTGCAAAATTTTATCATAGAAACTAAAAAAGTTTTAAATGTTGCTCTTTTTTCACTTATGTCGCAATAAATGAAAAACCCAGTGGTGATTAAATACCACCAAACAAAGCTCTATTTGTATGAAAAAAATGATAACAATTTTGTTTGGGTACAGTGTTGCATGACTGAGTAATTGGCATTCAAAATGTGAGAGCGCTGAAAGCTAAACATTGGTCTGGGCAGGAAGGGTGTATAAATGCCCTGTATTAAAAAGGTTAAAGCAAAAAATGCAGCTTTACAACTGCTTTAAAGAAGAACTTTATTGAAATAGTAGGGAAATACTTTGCAGCCAGCAACTGTAAAGACAATAAACCCCTTGCTAAGGAGCATATAATGAGCAACAAAGCATATAAAGTTCAGCACATCAGGACTGTATAACAGACAACATGGTGTACATACTGGTTAGGACTATGTAACAAACAACATAGGATATGGAGCGAGTGGACATCAATGTACAGCATAGCATATAAATACATTGGTCAGGACATTGTAACATTTATACAAAATATCATATATGGTGTAGCAGTCAGGGCTACATAAAATACAACACAGCATATGGAGTATAGCAGTCAGTGAGGTCATGTGTAACATACAGCATAGTGTATAGAATTATGAGATCAGGACTGTATATAGAGTGTGCTGGTCAGGACTATGCCCAACATTAGTTGCTCAGTGTGCCCCCTTAACACTGGTGGTTAGTACCTCTTCTTACACTGACAGTCAGTGTGCGTGTACTTACTAACAATGGTGCTTTGTGCCTTTATATTAGTGGTCAGTGCTCCCGCTTACACTGTTGGTCAGTACTCCCCCTTATATTAGCAGTCACATTTACATGAATGGACAGTGATGCCTTTTACCTAAGTGGCCAGTACTCCCTCTTATGTTAGCGATCAGTGCACCCTCTTACGTTATTTGTCAGTGCTTCCTTCTACGTTAGTGATTGATGCTCCAGTGGCTGCTGAACACCTAAATAGTCCTTGTATCAATTTGGATGCAATCACTGTTCAGTCAAGAATGTCAAACCAGCTTCTCTAAAAAAAAATACTAAGATTCACATGATTGACATGGATCTACATCTCTGGACAACTCCGATTAACATTAGGTTTTATGCACGCGCGACCCGGTCGGGAGCTCCGTGACCACGGCCGCGGGACCAGCGGGCCCGATCGCCGCTGGTGTTCCACGATCGGGTCACAGAGCTGAGGAACGGGGAGAGGTCTGTGTAAACAAACCTCTCCCCACGCTTCCTACACTGCCTGTCACTAATCGGCTGTTCCCTGTCATCGGGAAAGCCGATCAGTGACGTCAGACGTCAGCCACTCCCCCTAATGTAAAAAAAAAACACACACGTCACAGACCATAACCCCTCCCCACCCCCTAGTGGTTAACTCTTTCACTGCCAGTGTCATTTATACAGGAATCAATGCATTTAAATAGCATTGATTGCTGTATAAATGACAATGGTCCCAAAAATGTGTCAAAAATGTCCGATGTGTCCGCCATAATGTCGCAGTCACAATAAAAATCGCTGATCGCCGCCAATACTAGTAAAAAAAAAATATTAATAAAAATGCTATAAAACTATCCCCTATTTTGTAAACGCTATAACTTTTGCGCAAACCAATCAATAATCGCTAATTGCGATTTTTTTTTTAACCAAAAATATGTAGAAGAATACGTATCGGCCTAAACTGAGGCTTTTTTTGTTTATAACGCAAAAAATAAAAACCGCAGGGGCGATCAAATACCACCAAAAGAAAGCTCTATTTGTGGGAAAAAGAGGATGCCAATTTTGTTTGGGAGCCACGTGGCACGACCGCGAAATTGTCAGTGCCAAATCGCAAAAAGGGGCCTGGTCCTTTGGCTGCAAATTGGTCCGGGGCTGAAGTGGTTAAAGGGACAGTGCACATTGTTTACAAAAAATTGTATTGCTCCTTTAAGAAAAGCAAAGTTTCCCTCCTTGCAAGGCACTTTGTTATCATGTTGATTAAGAGTACGTTTTCATTCTCACATCCCTAAAAGGAATGCAGGGGTCTGTGTGGGGAATTATCAGAATCTGGGTACCCACTTCACGAATCAGTTCATGAATGAACAACAAAAAGGAAATGTTTACAACTCGAGATCCCACCATGCCCACCAATCTTCATCCACCACTACTCACAAATGACAGCTTGCCAGTGCTGCTAGAATGTAAACACAGCAACAGACATCCTGGGTGATGTCATTGACCAAATACAATGATTACTCATGAGGTTTGTGCCTTTGTGTTCCATGGGAATAATACTTGTATGGAGTTAATGGTTGGAACATTGTGATTGGAGCGTGGAAACCAGGATGCCTGTATCCATCTCCCTTTGACTGTTTGGTCGCAGTGTGTTGGGATCATGGGATCTATCTATTACATCTGATGTCTATTTGACCTTTGTTATGAGGGTCCAAAGAGGAGGGTAAGCAGCAGTGTGATCGGTTGCCGTGGTGGTTTTCCTTTCCTGTCCACACATAGTGTATACCCTAACAAGGGTGCTGTCTTCAACAATTTCCATGGACTAATGTTTTATTGAAATTTTTTATGAGCGCTGCACCTATTTTTTTTATCAGTTATCATTGTTGTTCATCAATACTGTGCTTGATAGATCATTATTACTGTTTTAACTGTGATCAGCACAGCAGTTACCCATTTTTATAATTTTAAAAGAGTACATCATACTATACCCAAAGCTTCATGTGTAGCTTTAATGCAGGGATCCTCAAACTACGGCCCTCCAGCTGTTGCAGAACTACAAATCCCATGAGGCATTGTTAAACTCTGACATTCACAGACATGACTAGGCATGATGGGAAATGTAGTTCCTGAACAACTGGAGGGCCGTAGTTTGAAGACCCATGCTTTAATGCATCCTGCAAGTAGAGATGAGCTCAAGGTTTGGTCTAAACACAAGTTCACATTGAACTTTGGCTGCTCAGACATTTGCCCAGATGTCAGACTTTTAGCATATTCAGTGGGAGCCGAACATCATATATAGTAATGTTAATTCTAGTCTATATGAAAATTTCCTATCAATGGTTGCTTAACTACAATGGATGTTACCTGACCTCATTTATTTACTGGCTGGGAATTTTACATACAAATTTACTATAATACTTATTGCCATCTAGTGGCCAAATGTGGCATTTTCCTTTTTAGATCAAATAACGGAAAATTCCTTATCAAATACTTAGCGTAATTTTCCTTTCCTGATGGACTCCATGCCAGCATACATACAGTATCTCACAAAAGTGAGTACACCTCTCACATTTTTTTAAAATATTTTATGTGACAACACTGAATAAATTACACTTTGTTACAATGTAAAGTAGTGAGTGTACAGCTTGTATAACAGTGTACATTTGCTGTCCCCTCAAAATAACTCAACACACAGCCATTAATGTCTAAACCGCTGGCAACAAAAGTGAGTACACTCTCAAATAAAAATGTCCAAATTGGGCCCAATTAGCCATTTTCCCTCCCAGTGTCTTGTGACTCATTAGTGTTCCAAGGTTGCAGGTGTGAACGGGGAGCAGGTGTGTTAAATTTGGTGTTAACCCTCTCACTCTCTCAAACTGGTTACTGGAAGTTCAACATGGCACCTCATGGCAAAGAACTCTCTGAGGATCTGAAAAAAATAATTGTTGCTCTAAATAAATATGGCCTAGGCTATAAGAAGATTGGCAAGACCCTGAAACTGAGGTAAAGCACAGTGGCCAAGACCATGCAGTGATTTAAAAGGACAGGTTCCATTATAACAGGCCTCCCCATGGTCGACCAAAGAAGTTGAGTGCACCTCATATCCAGAGGTTGACTTTTGGAAATAGACGTATGAGTGCTGCCAGCATTGCTGCAGTGGTTGAAGGGGTGGGGGGTCAGCCTGTCAGTGCTCAGACCCTATGCCGCACACTGCATCAAATTGGTCTGCATGGCTGTCGTCCCAGAAGGAAGCATCTTCTAAAGTTTGCTGAAGACAAGCAGACTAAAGACATGGATTACTGGAACCATCTCCTGTGGTCTGATGAGACCAAGATAAACTGATTCAGTTCAGATGGTGTCAAGCATGTGTGGTGGCAACCAGATGAGGAGTACAAAGAAAATGTGTCTTGCCTACAGTCAAGCATGGTGGTGGGAGTGTCATGGTCTGGGGCTGCATGAGTACTGCCAGCACTAGGGAGCTACAGTTCATTGAGGGAACCATGAATGCCAACATGGACTGTGACATACTGAAGCAGAGCATGATCCCCTCCCTTTGGAGACTGGGCCGCAGGGCAGTATTCCAACATGATAATGACCCCAAACACACCTCCAAGATGACCACTGCCTTGCTAAAGAAGCTGAGGGTAAAGGTGATGGACTGGCCAAGCATGTCTCCAGCCCTAAACCCTATTGAGCATCTGTGGGGCATCCTCAAATGGAAGGTGGAGGAGCACAAGGTCTCTAACAGCCACCAGCTCTGTGATGTTGTCATGGAGGAGTGGAAGAGGACTTCAGTGGCAATCCGTGAAGCTCTGGTGAACTCCATGCCCAAGAGGATTAAGGCAGTGTTGGAAAATAATGGTGACCACACAAAATATTGAAACATGGGGCCCAATTTGGACATTTTCGCTTAGGGGTGTACTCACTTTTGTTGCCAGTGGTTTAGACATTAATGGCTGTGTGTTGAATTATTTTGAGGGGACAGCAAATTTAAACGGTTATACAAGCTATACACTCACTACTTTACATTGTAGCAAAGTTTCATTTCTTCAGGGTTGTCACATGAAAAGATAGAATGAAATATTTATAAAAATGTGAGGGGTGTACTCACTTTTGTGAGATACTGTGTATGTGTGTGTGTATATATATATATATATATATATATATATATATATATATATATATATATACAGACACACGTATATTATATACATCTGTATGCCCGTCCAAGCATATGACTTTCTTTACTTGGCTGCTATGGGCTCTAGCCCCAGATCTTTTGTAGACCTAGCAATGCCCCTTCCTAGAACTGAAGGAAGGCACTGCTGGGAGTCAACACAATATTCCCTGTTTACTAGACATACGTTTAACCAACTAAGCCACAGCGCACCCTCTCCACGTCTAAAGTATGCAAGTTAGAACTCTAAAGGTTGGCTGAACAATTTCTTGGCTCCCATGAAATACTAATGCACCCTTGGGAATTGAGTCAAGCTTAGTTGAGTCAAGCACAGCACTGTTTGAACTGGAAAGAATGTTAAGAAAGTTTTCCATGGCCAGTGAATCAATCTCTGAGGCTTTTTATGCCAACGATATAGCCAGGAAAAAGGCGAACTTGAAAAGGAGACAGCCCTAGAACACTCCGCTCCAATTCCTGAGGGGGAGTTAAGAACACGAGGGAGACTCCATTTGGAAAATTTCTTTTTACTCCGAGGTCTGAGCCTAGCTGCTCCCTTGAAGAATTGTTAGACAGAAAAAGATGCCTAGACCCGAGGTTGACAAGGACTGGAAGAAATGGACAGCTCCTACTGCATTTTCAATGATCCCTCAGGGCATCAGTGCCTGAAAAACCTCTGCATTTAGAGACTAGGGATGATCCCGATGTTCGAGTCAAACCTATGTTTGACTCGAACATCGGGTGTTCGCCGAACATCGAACATAATGCAGTGTTCACGGCAAATTCGAAAGCAGCGGAACACTGTTAAAGTCTATGGGACATTAACATGAAAAACGAAAGTGCTCATTCTAAAGGGCCCTGCCCCAGGGGACATGTATCAATGCAAAAAAAAGTTTTAAAAGCGGCCATTTTTTCAGGAGCAGTGATTTTAATAATGCTTGAAAGTGAAACAATAAAAATGAAATATTTATTTAAATAACGTGCCTGGGGGGTGTCTATACTATGCCTGTAAAGTGGCACAGTTTTCCCATGTTTAGAACAGTACCACAGCAAAATTACATTTCTAAAGGAAAAAAGTAATTTCAAACTGATCGCAGCTGTAATGAATTGTCGGGTCTTGGCAATATAGATAAAACTCATTGAAAAAAATGGCATGGGTTCCCCCCCAGTCCATTACCTGGCCCTTTGGGTCTGGTATGAATATTAAGGGGAACCCTGAACCAAAAATTAAACAAAAATTGCGTGGGGGTCCCCCCAAAGTCCATACCAGGCCCTTCAGGTCTGGTATGGTTATTAAGCAGAACCCTACGCCTACAAATTAAAAAATGGTGTAGGGTCCCCCAAAATCCGTACCAGACCCTTATTCAAGCACGCAACCTTGCAGATTGCAGGAAAAGAGGGGGGAGACAAGAGAGCTCCCCCCTCCAGTACCATATCAGGCCACATGCCCTCAACATGGGGAGAATGCTTTGGAGTAGCTCCCAAAGCACCTTTCCCAGTGGTTGTGGGGGTCGGTGGGCAGGGGGCTTATCGGAATCTGGAAGCCCCTTTTAACAAGGGGACCCCCAGATCCCGGCCTCCCCCCCAATGTGAATTGGTAATAAGTACATTGTACCCCTACCATTTCACAAAAAAAGTTTGCTCCAGCTGCCATAGACTGGAAGCCACTAGAGCCAGGGAAGAAAACAGACAAACAGAAAACACCCAAACTGCTGCCATGGATTATGTAATATAAAAGTATACATCACCACACATGGCATGAACACAGATCTGCAATTCAATCCTGCTTTCACGATCAAACCGGATCAGGTAGGATGATCACACCATACTTGAGGGAGGAGCTAGGCCAATGTGCCGCTTGCCTTCCAATTGCCAAGCTTCAGCTCTTCTAGTGCTTCTTCCGTTTGCCCACTCCATACCTCGTTAGTAGCTAAGGCTTATTGGAGTATTGCAACCTGTCTTCCCAGTAGTGGCTGTTGGGCGGTCCTGATCGCGGAGAGGAAAAAACCTTCAGGTAGTTGAATAACCAAACAGCTGCTTAGGAGGAGTACAAAAAAGGAATGCGGCTTCTGGCTAAGAGCAAAGATTTATGGGAGTGGGGTCCTATAGGGGAGGAGTGCAGGCGGGGGTTAACCCATACATATGCTGCCATGGAAACATAAACATAATATACCATTGTGAATACATGTGTTTACTTAGGATACAAGAATAATGGATAGAAAAATATTTTCTATTTGTTCTCACATTAAGCAAGCTGTTGAAAAGACCTATTGAAAAGACCTGTCATGATTACAAATGAGGCAAAGGTACCTGGGTTAGGTTCCTGGTGGGTACACAGAACATGACTAAAGGTCAAGTGCTTATCTGAACCTCATTTATTCCAAATGGAGTAATGGCCATTTTCTAGGCCAATAGGCAAGGGATTGTGCAACATATCCATGGAGGGCTGGTCACTGCCCTGGAAAACATGTACCAAATTCTGTTTAGTGAGGAGCAGTGATTTTATTAATTCCTTTATCTAGTTTGGCTCTTACTGAATACGTCCAAACCATTGAACCATTAATCACAAGCTGATGGCTACAGTAGCAGCCATCAGCTTGTGCCCATTTTGTTTAGCTGGCTCTCAGTTTGAAAGTGATGTGGCGTGCTGTGAAAAAGTAGGGGAGCGGTCCAACATCCCACCCCCCCCCCCCCCCCGCCGGCTCCACCAGCACCCTGTCTTACATGATTCCCAGGTTCTCCCACTGTTACGGTGAGCCTATGACCACATCAAACTGTTTCAAGTTCGAGGGTGGGGGGAGACCGAGGCACATCCATGCCTCAATCCCTCCTGTTCTAAATAAACCAGAAACTTCTGATTTGAGATGTTCCATTCACTGGCTAGTACAGCTCTGGAAACATCTAACTGAGCAGAGCTCTGCTGGGTTAGATGCTGTGAAGAGAAGGGAGGACATTAGAGTCTATAACTCCATAAAGAGTTCCTGTCACCTGCCCAATACTATAAGATGGGGTTCATTACCCCTTGTGATAGCAATAAAGTAAAAATAAATAAATACATAAAATAAAAAAAATGAAAAATAATTAAATGTATTAAAACAAATTAACCTTAACCCCCGTTTCCCTGTGCACACCTGCAAATACAAAAGCACATGTGCATGTAAACCGTAGTCACACAACACATGTGAAGTATCACCACAAATATCAGACATAGCAATAATCCTAGCACAAGATCTCATAGTTAAAGCGGAGGTCCGACTATTTTATTTTTTTAAAGCTAGCAACTATAAATACTGCAGCTTCTGACTTTTAAAATAAGGACACTTACCTGTCCAGGGCGCCCACGATGTCGGCACCCGAGGCCAAACCGTCCCGCCGCCATCTTCAGTAAGGGAATCAGGAAGAGAAGCCTTGCGGCTTCACTTCCTGGTTCCCTACTGTGCATGCACAAGTCGCGTTGCACTTTCTGAATGGTCCCGCTGTCTTCTGTGACCTGTGTGTTTCCCAGAAGGCAGCAGGGGGAGGAGGAGGGGCTGGAAATTTTGTGGATCTTACCCGGAAGTGGGAGCAGATACCTGGTTTTGACAGGTATCCGCTCCCCCTCCCCCCCAGCCGAGAGCTGAGAGCTGCTCCCCTTGCGACTAAGTGCAATGCTGAGAGCTGCTCCCCTTGCGACTAAGTGCAAGATGCCCCTGGAGTGGGTACAGAAGGCACCGAGCAAAAAGATGCACGGGTTGCCAGCAGGTGGGTTGCAGGTGGTGTGCAGTGAGGCTGATGACCGTGTGTAGATGAAGCTGCACTGGAAGTAGACACCTGGCAGGATCAACACAAGGCAGAGGCTGTAGAGGAACCGGGTCATACACTGGGAGACAGTCCTGGGGTGCATATGTGTCAACACCACGGTTAAGGCAGCAGGAAGTCCAGGAAGCAGGCCGAGGGTCAAACACAGGTAATCAAGCAGGAGGATACCCAAGAGGCAAGCCAGGGGTCAAACAATGGTAAGTAGCAGAAGAATGTCCAGGAGGCAGGCCGAGGGTCAAACACAGGTAATCAAGCAGGAGGATATCCAAGAGGCAAGCCAAGGGGTCAAACACTGGTAAGTAGCAGAAGAATGTCCAGGAGGCAGGCCCGAGGGTCAAACACAGGTAATCAGGCAGAAGGATATCCAAGAGGCAAGCCAAGGGGTCAAACACTGGTAAGTAGCAGAAGAATGTCCAGGAGGCAGGCCGAGGGTCAAACACAGGTAATCAAGCAGAAGGATATCCAAGAGGCAAGCCAAGGGGTCAAACACTGGAGAGTAGCAGCGGTGGTCAGAAGAGGTCCGGGTCAAGCACAGGTAATCGGGTAGGCACAAGGAACAGGATACAGGAAGCCAGGTACTCAGGAAACAGAGACAACAAACCAGCAATTTCTGAGGGGAAGGAGAAGGCCTTTTATAGGCCAGGTAAGTGGTCAGGTGGGGTATCTGGGCTTGCGCATGCGCACACGCCTCCTGTCAGGGCCGCGCAAGGACGTGCGCCGCGCTGGGTGAACAAGGACACATACCCGAGAGAGCCGCGAACCCGCGCATGCGCACCCGCTGTCCAGCGTACTTGTGTGCGCTGCTGAGCCGCTCTATCTATACCCTAGGAAACCGGCGCTGAAGCGCGATATTTCTCTGACAGTGCCCCCCTCCTAAGGGCAGCCCCCGGATGCCCAGTCCGGGGTGCCTTTGATGGAATTCTCAAAATAACCGAGAAGCATGAATGTTCTTGGATGGTTCCCAGGAGCTGTTTTCGGGGGGATACCCCTTCCATTTGACCAGATACTGTGCCTGTCTTCCTCTCTTATGAAAATCCAGAATCTTTTCAACCTCGTATTCTTCTTCGCCCTGGATGGTGACTGGTGGGGAAAGTGCCATCTGCCTGCTAGGTAAAGAGTTTGGGGTTACTGGTTTTAAGAGAGAGGCGTGAAACACTGGGTGGATCTTATAAGAGCTGGGTAGGATTAATTCAAAGGCAACTGGGTTAATCACTCTTTTGACCTCAAAGGGGCCAATGAACCTGGGACCAAGTTTCCGGGAAGGACAAGGTCATTTCAAATTGACTGTAGATAGCCATACTTTGTCCCCAACCTTGAAGGCCGGGCACTCCTTCCTGCCCCGATTATATTGTACCTCGTACCCTTTTTGCGCTTCTTTCATGGCTTGCTGGATCTGGAGGAAATTGTCCTGGATAGCTCTGACAAGCTCCTGAGCTGCCGGGGTGGAGATGTCCGGAATGGAATCTGGTAGGAAGGAAGGATGGTATCCATAATTTGCCCAGAAGGGCGTTTGGTTGATAGCAGAATGTAGGAAATTATTATATGCGAACTCCGCGTAAGGCAGGAGAGAGGACCAGTCGTCTTGGGAGTAGGAGCAGAAACATCTGAGATATTGTTCAAGGGTTTGATTAGTCCGTTCAGTTTGGCCATTAGTTTGCGGATGGTATGCGGAGGACATGGAGGACTTGATTTCAAGGGCCCTACAGAGGTCTCTCCAGAATCTGGACGTGAATTGAACACCCCTGTCTGAAGTGATATTTGAAGGGACACCATGAAGCCTCACTACTTCCCTGATGAAGGTGTCGGTGGTAGCGGAGGCAGAGGGAGTACCCTTCATGGGGAGAAAATGGGCCATCTTTGAGAGACAGTCTACTACCACTAAGATGGTAGTAAAGTTATCCGAGGGAGGTAGGTCCACAATGAAGTCCATGGAAAATTCTCTCCAAGGACGTTCGGGGACAGATAAAGGCCTCAGCAGGCCCCAGGACTTAGTGTTGGATCCCTTGTTCCTTTGGCAGGTAATACAGGATTGTACATAGTTCTGGCAGTCCTTCCTCCAGCCTGGCGACCAGTAGGAACGGCTAACAAGGTTGGCAGTTTTTTGGGTTCCGAAGTGACCTGACATCTTGTGGTCGTGGAGAGCCTGCAGAACCTGAAGCCTTACTGGTGGGGGAACAAATATCCGGCCATGGGCCCATAGTAAGTCCTGTCTTTTCTCCAAAAAGGGCATGGAAGGAACAGATGTCTGGTTGGAGGCTTGTTTGAGGGCTGTTGTCAGGTCTGGTTGGATGGCATGGAGGAAGTTGTGTGAGGGTAGAATGTTTGCGGGTTCTTCCGGGGTTTCTGTACTTAAGAACATGCGGGAGAGAGCATCTGCCTTGCGGGAAAAGAAGAGGGCCCAACGGGCCTGCCGGGGTCTTAATCGTTTTGCGGCTCCTTCCAACAGGTATCTCCATTCTTCTAGCGTGAATTTGATAGCGAGGAGTTCCCGGTCGCCCACGTCATAGTTCCTTTCGGGGGACTAAGTTTCCGGGAAGCAAAGGCGACCGGGTGAAGTAAGGCCTTTGGGCCGCTCCTCTGCGAAAGAATTGCTCCGGTGGCTGTATCAGAAGCATCCACTTCAAGGACATAGGGGAGTTCTGGATCAGGGTGCCTGAGGATGGGAGCAGAACAAAACAGTTCTTTTAATTTTTCAAATGCCGCCTGAGCCTGGGTGGACCATTGGAACTTGGTTTGCTGACGGGTAAGTTGGGTGATTGGGGAAACAATTGTGGAAAAACCTTGGATAAACCGACGGTAGAAGTTAGCAAACCCAATGAAACGCTGAACTGACCTCTTGTCCGTGGGGGCTGGCCACTCTTGGATGGCCTTCACCTTCTGTGGATCCATTAGAATGCCTCCTGTGGTGATAATGAATCCTAGGAACTGGAAGGTGTCTGTTTCGAATTCACACTTCTCCCCCTTGACGTAGAGTCCATGTTTTCGAAGGATGAGGAGGACCTTCCGAACATGCTGGCGGTGGGTTTCCAGTGAGTCTGAGAAGATTAAAATGTCATCAAGGTACACAATTAGGAAATTATCCAGATACTCACGGAAGATGTCGTTGACCAGGTGTTGGAAGGTAGCCGGGGCATTGCAGAGCCCGAAGGGCATTACAAGGTATTCAAAATGGCCGAACCTTGACCGGAATGCCGTCTTCCACTCATCCCCTTTGCGGATCCGTACCAGGTTGTATGCCCCTCGTAGCTCAAGCTTGGTAAAAATTGTAGCTGTCCTTAGGCGCTGGAAAAGCTCGGGATGAGAGGAAGTGGGTACCTGTTCTTGAAGGTGATCTTGTTCAACTATCTGTAATCCACACATGGCCTGAGTGATCTATCCTTCTTTTCCACAAAGAAGATCCCGGTGCCCGCCGGGGAGGAGGATGGCTGGATGAACCCCTTGGCAAGGTTTTCGTCTATATAGACGCGCAGGGCCTCTAGTTCAGTCTCTGATAGTGGGAAGATTCTTCCGAATGGAATTTCTGCTCCAGGTAGGAGGTCAATCGGGCAGTCATAAGACCGGTGAGGAGGTAGGGCATCAGCCTTCTTTTCATCAAAGATGTCCTGAAAGTCCTGATAGGCAGTTGGGACATATTGAAGGCTGCTAGGACTTGGTTGCATGGCGAAGCAGGTGGTAGGTCTTGAGATAGGTGGTAGGAAGCAGTGCTGTAGGCAGTAGGGAGAAGAGAAGACCACTTCCCTATGGTTCCAGTCAATCTGAGGGTTGTGGGCCTGCAACCAGGGGAACCCCAGGATAATGGGAAACATTGGGAAATGGATAATGTCAAAACAGAGAAGTTCACGGTGGCCTGAATCCGTGTAGGTTAAGATGGGCCCCGTTTCATGGGTCACAGGCCCTGAGCAGGGTGAGGAGCCGTCAGCCAACTGAACCTGAAGGTGCTGCTCCTTGGTGCCCAGGGGGAGGTTCAGGTTACGTGCCAAGGTCAAGTCCATAAAACAGCTGCAGGCCCCTGAATCAAGGATGGCTCCCAGCTGGAACACTTCTTCCGCCACCTGCAGAAAGAGTGGAACAACAAGATGAGACCGGGTGAAACCCTTGGTATGGGAGCTTAACAAAGTCCGAGAAGGGCACTTACTAGGTCTCACCGGGCACTTGAGTAGGTAATCTCCTGAGCCGCCACAGTAGAGACAAAGGTTGGCTTGCCGGCGGCAGAGTCTTTCTTCAGGAGACAGGGGGGACCGAACCAGGCCCAGCTGTATAGGCTCCCCACGAGGAGGAGAACGGGAGTTTGGAGCAGGTGTAGGTGCTGGAGGAACCCAGGGCATCATCCAGGTAGGCCTAAAGCTTTGGGACCATTCGGCCCGTCGTTCCCGTAGGCGGCAGTCCAGCTTGGTAACCAACTGAACGAGGTCTGTCAAGGAGGTTGGGATCTCTACCCGAGCCAGTTTATCTTTTAAGGTTTCCAAAAGCCCCAGGCGGAATTGGTATTTTAAAAGCAGATTCATTCCAATCCGTATCTGCTGACCATTTCCGAAATTCCACTATGTAGTCCTCCACGGGCCTCTTTCCTTGTGCCAAGGTGTGCAGGGTAGATTCTGCGGTGCCCGTACGTTGGGAGTCATCATACAGCATGGACATAGCTGAAAAGAAAGTCTCTACTGAGTCCAGGTGAGGGCTCTTCTGCTCCATCAGGTGGTGCGCCCAGGATTGGAGCTCATCAGTGAGCAGGGAGATGATGAACCCCACCTTTACAGATTCCAACTGAAAGTTCCTAGGCTGCAGAACCAGGTGTAGAAGGCATGCGTTTTTGAAGGCCCGAAATTTCTTCTGATTACCTGAGAAGCGTTCAGGAATGGGGACCCTGGAGTCCGGGTTCGTCATGACAAATGCAGGAGGGGCACCTCCGGGTGCCTGAGGTGAGGTGGAGGTGCTGGCTGCAGGAGGAGACAGGTCTGCTTGGCTGGGAGGAAAGGTAATGTCAGAGAACTCACGTTTTCCATGCCCGTCTTCGTCCAGCAGGAGTGAATCCTCACTCTGCGAGCGCCAATACCCATGCGCAGTCTTCCCAACGAAACCGAACGTGCGGGCGTACCCGCGTACCAACGCAAACATGTGCGCGTCCTCGTCTACCAATGCGAACGGGGGCACGCACTCCCACGTCAGCACGAACGTGTGTGCGCAATCACGCACGGACCCTCACCTCCACCAATCCCAGCACAAGGCGCCCTATATAAACAGGGCCTTCACATGGTGTCAGTGCTGGATCGTCTTCAGTCTTATGTCCTGAATACCTGCCTGAAGTACCTGCTACCTTGTTCCTACTACGTCTCTGCCTCTCCGATTTGGTACTTCATCACCTGCCCGTTGCCAACCTTTTGCCTGCTTTTGACCACGAACTTGCCTCCCGCCTTGTACCTCGTGCCAGCCAGTTGCCGACCTGTTTCCTGTCTTGACCTCGCAGTGCCTACACCCACCTGTTCGGCCTTCACTGAGTACAGCCTTGGTTACCAACCTACACACCAACTCTCCAGAAGAACCGGTACCTCCAAGCACCAGTCTACCAGCCGCAGGCACTTGCACCCTTTCGTGCCCCAACACTCCCTGTTCTGGTGTTAGGACCGGAACCGTGCACGAGGCCACCCCCAGCATCCGGACTCCGCTGTAAGGTACGTGATAGTACGATCCAGCCAGAATGGAGTCCGAAGGGGGTGCCTCGCCTTTGGAAGTTCTGTGCCAACAGATGTCGGCCCTTACCCAGGCAGTCCAGGGCCTGCGAGATGGCTATCATCAACTGGAACAGAGAGTGGAATCCATGTCCCCAGGCTCTGCAACTCATCAAGCCCCCCTGACATCCCGGCTTTTCGGCTCAGCAACCTCTGCATCAGCACCCACAGTAATGATGCCACCCCCAGAACCTCGTGTGCCCCCACCGGAACGGTTTTCAGGGGACCGCAGCAAGTTCCGCTCCTTCAGGAATGCTTGTCGGCTCTACTTCCTGCTACAACCCCGTACCTTCTCCCTGGAGAGCACTAAGGTGGGGTTCATAGTCTCCCTACTCCAAGGGGAGCCTCAAACCTGGGCCCACCGTATGTTGGAACAAGCCAGCCCTCTTCTGGATACCCTGGACTCATTTTTGGATGAAATGGCCAAACTGTATGATGATCCTCAGCGCACCACAACAGCAGAGGCCAGCCTCCATGCCCTCCAACAAGGGCGCCGGCCAGTAGAGGACTATGTAACGGACTTTAGGCGGTGGAGTTCCGATACCTCTTGGAACGACGCCGCCCTCCTCTATCAATTCCGCATAGGCCTCTCCGAAGCACTGAAGGATGAGCTAGCCCGAGTGGGAATCCCTAGTTCTTTGGAGGATTTGATCCAGCTGTCTATCCAGATAGACCGTCGCCTGAGAGAGCGGAGGTCCGAGAGGTCCGGCTTGACACGCCCCACATGGGTGTTACCCAAAGGCCCCAACTACCCTCCTACTCCCGTCTTCCATGTACCTGCTGCCACCTCAGGAGCACCAGAGCCCATGCAAGTCGGCCTACTCCGCTCACCATTATCACCAGAGGAGAAACAGCGGCGACGCCAGAACAACCTCTGCCTCTACTGTGGGGAAGCTGGGCACTACGCCAATACGTGCTCGAACAAGATCCGTAAGTTCAACTCATCATCCCGTGTGCCTTTCGCCTTGTCTCTAATAAAAGCCGCTCACATTGCTGTTCCTATTTCCTTACAGCTCCCAGAAAGAATACTCCGAGTCCAGGCTATAATTGACTCTGGCGCCTGTAGCTGCTTTGTGGATCATGCCTTCGCTCTACAACACAACATCCCACTAACACCTAAGCAGCATCAACTCTCCATACGGCTAGCAGACGGGTCAAACATCAAGTCCGGGCCTATTACTCTTGAGACACAACCCCTGTTCACCAGCATCCCACCAGGCCACCAGGAGCTACTCCGTCTAGATGTCATCTCCTCACCTTTGTTTCCTATCATCTTAGGGATGCCTTGGCTACAGGCCCACAATCCCCAGGTCAATTGGGTCACCGGTGAGGTGACTTTCCAGTCCTCTTACTGTCTACAGAACTGTCTCAAAACCTTCCACCATATTCCACCAGTCATTGGGTGTCTAAAAATGGACTCTGAATTCAAAGAGCTGGTGCCACCAGTGTACCACAACTTCTTGGACGTGTTCGATAAGCAGAAAGCAGACACCCTTCCTCCCCATCGGGTCTACGACTGTCCGATTGAGCTACTACCTGGGGCCGAAATTCCTTTCGGGCGGATCTTTCCTCTGTCCGAACCCGAGCTCCTGGTCCTCAAAGAGTACATCGATGAGAACCTCAAGAAGGGGTTCATCCGACATTCCTCCTCCCCAGCAGGAGCCGGAATATTCTTTGTTGAAAAGAGGGATCACTCGCTCCGCCCATGTGTGGATTACAGGGATCTGAATAAAGTGACAATTAAAAACCGGTACCCGCTTCCACTAGTCCCGGAATTATTTCAGAGACTCCGCTCAGCAAAAATATTCACGAAGTTGGACTTACGTGGGGCCTATAACCTGATCAGGATACGCAAAGGGGACGAATGGAAGACAGCATTCCGAACACGTTTTGGCCACTTCGAATATTTAGTCATGCCATTTGGACTATGCAACGCCCCGGCCACTTTTCAACATTTTGTTAATAATATTTTCAGAGACTTCTTAGATTCCTTTGTAATTGTCTACCTGGACGATATTCTGATATTTTCCACCTCTCTAGAAGTACATCGTGATCATGTAAAACAAGTTCTGGGCAGATTAAGACAACATGGACTTTTACACTCCTGACAAATTAGCTAGAATATATCCTGGAGTGTCGGACACTTGCCCCAAATGCAGACAGTCGGTGGGAACATTCATACATATGGTGTGGGAGTGCCCCCTGATTCAGACCTTTTGGAGGGAGGTGGTGGCGGATGTAAACACGGTGGCGGGTCTTTCTCTAGACAGGGATCCCCTGGTATTTCTTTTGGGCATTACTGACAACCTGACTACCACCAAGCACATGGGCCTGTTCATCTTTTATGCAGCCTTTTATGCCAGAAAGACGATACTAGCAAAATGGAAGCTCCCGGACCCGCCTCAGAGCTCGGCATGGAAGGCAATGGTCAATGCAGTTCTGCCCCTGTACAAACTTACGTACATGGGTCGCAACTGCCCGCAGAAATTCAATAAGATATGGGATGCATGGGTGCAGGCCAGGAACATCACAGTATAAACTATTCAGTTGTGCATTGGCTGAATGACATGGGAATAGGGGTGGGGGGGATGGGTGGAACTCCTCCAGCGGTGTACCTGTTGGAGGCTTCGGCGCGCCGGGACCCATTGACAGGAGGTTTTCCCAGGGAGGTTCCAGTACTGGTTAATACACCTCTTAATGTCTCCAGGTGGTAGATGGTGGTGGGTCTGAAGGGGTGGAGGGATAGTGGAGGTAGCAAGACATGTTCATAGCATATGTGGATTTACTGGTATGATTGATGGACGTTCTCAAATATTTGGTTGTACCTATAATGTTGCCAAGTTTACCCTTGTAACGCGTATGTGATGTTTTCAAGTGTAATGTCTCTGTAAATTTAATAAACATTCCTTCTGTTAAAAAAAAAAAGACAACATGGACTTTACGCAAAGGTCGAAAAATTTGAATTCGAACGCCAGACCATTCACTTCCTCGGCCTGGTGATATCAACCGGGGGTGTAGCCATGGATCCCCAGAAGGTCTCGGCCATCATGTCCTGGCCGCCCCCAAATGACAAGAAAGGGGTACAACGTTTTATCGGATTCTCCAACTTTTATAGAAAGTTTATCAAGAACTTCTCCAAGATCATCGCACCCATCACTCAGCTCACCAAGAAGCAAAGCCGCTTCCAGTGGACTACAGAGGCTCAAGCCGCCTTTGACCAATTAAAAAGGGCATTTACCTCCGCCCCAGTACTAAAACACCCTGACCCTGCATTACCCTACACTCTGGAGGTCGATGCTTCGGAGAGTGCGGTAGGGGCCATCCTGTCTCAACGCCAAGGACCCAAGTCCCTAATGCATCCGGTGGCCTTCTTTTCCAGAAAACTAGGTGTGTCGGAAAGGAACTATGACGTAGGTGACCGAGAACTCCTAGCAATAAAGCTAGCCTTGGAAGAATGGCGGTACCTCCTGGAAGGGGCAGCACATCCGATACTGATCTTCACAGATCACAAAAATTTAGAGTACCTCAGAACTGCCAGACGCCTTAGACCCCGACAGGCCAGATGGGCTCTTTTCTTTTCCCGTTTTAATTTTCATATTACTTATCGCCCCGGATCCAAAAACGTTAAACCCGATGCCTTATCCCGAATGTTCACGGAACTTGAAACCCCGTCTCCACCGGATACTATCCTACAAGCAGGGAACTTCCTACTGACCCAATCCAGTTTCATGACACAAGTCCGCCAAGCCTCCGTAAAAACACAGTTACCCCCGGGCACTAACCTTCAAGAGAGGGATGGGTTTTTTTGGCTAGACAATAAGATTTTCATCCCTCAAGACCTACGCACCATCGTGTTACAGGCCTGCCATGACTATCCTCTGGCGGGTCACTTTGGGGGCCACAAGACTGTGGATCTAATCCAGAGACACTTCTGGTGGCCAAATCTGGCCAAGGACTGCAGGAATTATGTCAACTCTTGTCCGATCTGTCTGAGAAACAAGAGCAGTAAAAATAAATCGTGGGGCCTGCTGAAACCACTGCCCATTCCCGAAAGGCCATGGGACAAAATCGCCATGGATTTTATTGTGGAGCTTCCCCCCTCTAAAGGGTTCTCTTCCATCTTTGTGGTGGTAGACCGCTTTTCCCGGATGGCACATTTCATTCCCATGAAAGGGACACCTTCAGCTATTGAAACTGCCAGGATCTTCATTAAAGAAGTTGTCAGACTCCATGGAATCCCCAGTGACATCGTCTCTGACCGTGGAGTACAATTCACATCCAAGTTTTGGAGGTCATTATGCAAGGCACTACGTATTAAATGTAGTCTCTCTTCAGCTTATCATCCACAGACCAACGGGCAGACCGAACGTACCAATCAAACGTTGGAACAATACCTACGTTGCTTCTCCTCGTTTTCCCAAGAGGATTGGGCCTCACTGCTTCCTTTGGCAGAATTTGCATTCAACAATTCCATCCACTCCACCACGAACCAATCACCATTTTTCTCCAACTACGGATTCCATCCCTCCTTTTTACCCGCACTTGTGCCCGAATCCTCCGTACCGGCTGTTCAGGATAGATTGGATTTCCTTTCCTCCAACAACCAGGTGCTCAGGGAAACTATTGCTAAAGCACAGGAGGATGATAAAAAATATTTTGACAAGAAGAGAAGGGGAGAATTGAACTTGGAGGTAGGAGATCGTGTGTGGCTATCTACCACAAATTTAAAACTGGCATGCCCCTCCAAGAAATTGGGACCTAGATACTTGGGCCATTTTCCTGTCAAGAGAAAGGTCAACCCAGTGGCCTATGAACTTGAGCTCCCCGTCACAATGTGCGTTCCTTTTTTTTTTTGGGGGGGGGGGGGGGTTTGAAATGTTAGTTTATCTTTCCTGGGGGCTGCCAATAGTGTTAAGTACAGAGGGTCTGGCCAAACTAGCACACATTATTGAGCCATTTGGCAATCAATGAAGTGCAGAGGGTTACCTGTCCAACACCCCCCCCAAAACCCTAGTTATTGCCAATGGCCCATCAGAAGTGGGGGGATTGATGGGTGGTGAGTAATCTGCGAAGGGGACCCTCTACTTTTCTGTGCAAATACTTTCCAGCCTCAAAGTTTAAAGTATGCTCTTGTTCCAAGATGTTGATTGTCTAATCTGCTTGCAATGTTTCTGTGCAAAGTGACTAATTTTGTTTTATTGTTTCACTCCACAGTTCCCTTCCACGCCACAGGAATGGCAGACTGTGGCCTCCCACTTTGCCAGCCGTTGGGACTTTCCTAACTGCGGAGGGGCAATTGATGGGAAACACGTCCGCATCGTCCCACCGCCCAACTCGGGGTCCTACTATTATAATTATAAGGGGTTTAATAGTGTAGTGATGTTGGCGGTGGTGTCGGCAACATACGAGTTTATGTATGTGGACGTGGGGATGAACGGCCGGATCTCGGATGGTGGTGCCATTGCGCACACGGAGTTCTACTGGCGTCTCCAAAGTGGCAGTCTGTGCTTGCCACCTCCAGAGGAGAATGCTGAAGGACTCCCCTTCGTCTTTGTCGCAGATGAAGCGTTTTCGTTGACTCCCCATCTGATGAGGCCCTTCCCGATGAGGACCCTTACCCCAGACCAGAGGGTCTTCAACTACAGGCTGTCCAGAGCCCGAAGAGTGGTGGAGAACACCTTTGGCATCCTGGCCAGCCGCTTCCGCCTGTTCTTGACGGCTATTAACTTGGCGGAATACAAACTGTGAACCACATAGTTCTTGCCTGTTGCATATTGCACAACTTCCTCAAAAGACATAACAGGAACTATGTGGTGCCCGTTGGGCCAGATGTGGAGGGCCCTCCAAATGCTGACCTCACAGCCCTTCAAGCGGCACGTCCAGGCTTGCCCCCTCTAAATGTCCACGCGGTCCGCGAGCAATATATGGACTACTTTGTGGGTAGGGGGGCCATTGCTCTGCCTGACGATGTGTGAGAGGCATTTTTAAATAAATATTTTTTTTCAACCAACCTATGATTTCTTGTCATTTCCGTATTATTGCTTATTTGACCTTGAATTTTTTTCCCTTTGGCTTCGACAGTGGGAATGCACTTTCTGGGCAAAAGGAGGTAACAGTCTCTTCTTCCCAAAAAGATTCTTCTCATGTGGTTTGTTTGATACCTTATCTTTGCTCTAGAGAAGGTTTGTAGTGCATAACTGACACCCAAAATACTCCTTTTCATCACCATGACAGAAATGTGTGTATTCACAAAAATGGTGTGCTACGTGTTTTCCAACAAATCACTGTGGGTGTCATTTACATAAGTCAAATCCACTATGCTCTACAAGTGCAGTGCAAAAGTGCCCTGGAAAAAATACTTGCAGTGTAAACTGGACTTGCCTTTAGTAAATAACACCCATTGCCCCCCAAATCATTTACATTTGACATACATAATGCTTTTTTGTCTTTAAAAAAGGAAGCCACACATTTAGAATTTTAAAAAAGTTTACTTGCAACACATTCCCAAGTGCGTTTACAAACTTCTTGCCAAAACTGACAAGATCTGGGTTATTTACAACATTGTTTACAAACATTCCGCATTTGGTAAAACCAGGCATGGAGCAAAACAGAACATAGGAACTCGGAAAGATGAACTTTCTAAAGTGAAGACAAGATCAGACATGACTATATGTTAAAAGTGTGTTTGATCTTGCCTTCATCACATGGGGGGTCACCCCTGGAAACTGGAAATTTAGAACATGCACACAATTTTGGTCAGAAAATGGTCATTAGATGGTAAAACACATGCCTAAAAGTCTTCAAAAGTGCCATTTTCCATCATGGGGATGAATGGACGTTTTTGGGGGGTGCAACCCCTTCACCACAACCACTTTAGTAGTTCGTAAAGGTGGTTGCACCCCCAAAAAAAACGTTGTCATTCATCCACCATGATGGGAGCTAGCACATGTGTACACAATGTGTGCATGTTCCAAATTTCACACAGTTCTTAAGTTGCAAATGTGTTCAGAAGCAGTCACAAATGTGTGTTAATTACTTGGTGCGTTTTCATATTTTTCCTAAAACATCACTGATGTTCTTCAATTTTTGTTGAACATCATTGATGTTTTGCTTTATGTCATCTAGATCTCTATTGCAGACCATTATCTCCCCGATGAGTACGTGGGCACTCTCTGTGGTAAAGTGCGATTCTTCTTCCACAACATCCACGTCACCTAAAAACAAACAAAAACCAAAAAAATGTCTTGGAAATGAGGCAGGCATACATTGATTAGCTTACCAGTAGCTGTGTTCTCCCACACTCACCTGTTGTGGTGACAAGTTCTCCAATTTCTATGATCTCTCCTTCCTCCTCCTCCTCCTCTGCTTCTGGTCTTTCCCCTTCTTTGGGAGGTGTTGGTTTGGTGGTTTCCTCTGACGTCACGTGTTTTCGCTCCCCTATGAGAAGGTACAAAAGGAAGATTTAGCAACACAATCTATTGAGGGACGAAATAGGAAATGTCAAACATTGCTTGAAAGTGAGGGACAATATTTTTGGTGGGCCAGTTACAAATGACAACAACATGAATGTAGACACTTTTTAAAGGTGCTAAACTTGGTAGCTTTTTGGCAGAAGTTGGTTTGATGGAGACCCCCCTCTAGTATCCACTGGAGCACATGTGTAGAAAAGCATAATAAAAAGTGGGTTTGGAGTCCCAGCACTAGTGCTCTAGTCCAGATGGGTAATCAGCTACTGGGTCACCTCTCCTTTACATCTAATAAATTGGCTTTACATTCTTGATGATATTTGTAATGAGAACAAACTTCCTTTCTCCAAAAAAAACAACAAACCTCGTATTATAAGTGTCCGAACGATCGAGGTTGAGTACGATCGAATGGACACACACACGAACATGACAGTGGCAGAAAGATCGAGGTTGAGTACGATCGAATGCACAGACGAACATGAAAGTGGCCATTTTCTAATGTACAACTTTGGAAAAAGACAAACACATGGAGCAGTATGCAAGCAAGAAATAAAACACAAAACACAACTACTTACTTTTTTGAAGAACTTGCTTGATCTTTCTGTACTGATCGGGCTCCCTCAGTTTCAGGTCTGACCAGCGTTTCCTCAGTTGCTCCTTGGATCGTTGTACCCCAAAATGATTGTACTGCCTCCTCACAACTTTAGACATGATCTTGGCCTTGCGGACATTGGGGTTGAGGTAAGGCCCATACTTCCCATCATAGTCGCTCCTCTTTAATATGTCCACCATCTCCAACATTTCTCCAAATGACATATTAAAGGCCTTGAATTTCAGGCTCCGGGATCGGGACGTTTCTGCCTCCGGACTTTCCTCGTGCTCCTCCTCGTTGGTGGGATATTTCGGGCGCACCTGCTGTGTCCCCGCCATGTGCTCTCCTCTCTGCGCCGTAAAGAGAAGGGGTGGGGAATAGACGAGAAAGATCGTCAGGGGCGGGCGGAGTTTGACGCATGCGCACTGTATATAAAACGTCACACGCCTGTGTCGTAGCCACGATCTGTGCGACGAGGGGAGAGAAAGCTCACGCACGAGACGATCGCTATAACGAAGGTACAATTTGATTTTGGTACATAACTAGCCTAGACTGATTAGACCTTGAGGCTTCTTTATGGAGAAGATTAGGAGAGTTAAGCCTGACATTATTTATAGTGTTTTGTGTGGTGTTGTGTCTTGCAGAGATTATGCAGGGATTCAACGACGTGAGTTTTCTCCCCCTCTTCATTGAGAAATACAGGGAAATTCCCCTTTTATGGCAGGCCAAACACCCCAATTACGGCAGCAAACCAATGAGGTACGCAGCCCTGCTGGAACTTGTGGAATTTGTAAAGCCAAGGTTCCCCACGGCAACTGTTGGTGATTTAAGAAAGAAAATTGGCAGCCTGAGAAGTGCGTATATCAGGGAGCGCAAGAAGGTCCTGAAGTCCCTAGAATCTGGAGTTGCAGCAGATGTCTATGCCCCCAAGCTCTGGTACTATGACAGTCTCCATTTTCTCAAAGGCCAGACTGATGTCACGGAGCCACTCTCGCCTCCTCCTTCCACGCTTCCTTGCGCGCAGGCCACCCCTGATGAGGCTTCCGAGGAGCAACCTGGGCCTTCCAGTCTGGAAGAGGTGGAGGAGCCCAGCTTGTTCCAGGTATAGTAGTTTGGGAACCATTTTTGTGAAAAAGGAATGATGTTCACTGAATTCAGGATCACCAATTGCTTAGTTCATAACGTGTTTGACATATCAACAGACAGTAGTGTTGGAGACAGTTGGGGCAAGAATCTAAACTGCAGGGCTGAGAATTGTATGGTTTGCGATTTGTAACCATTTTGCAACAGTCACTAGATGAGAATTGTGTGTGTTTGATGAACAAATAACTGAAACTATGTCCATTTTTCATACACAGGAAGACCTCAGCCAGGAGGAGGCTGTGGAATGTGGCAGTCAGGAGGAGGAAGGGGTTAGTGGCAGCCAAGAGGTGGGTAGTGGCAGCCAAGAGGGGGGTAGGCCTCGGAGCCTGACTGACTCCCAAATCCCTCCCCTCCGCCTTCTCTACAAAAGGGCGAGAAGGGGGGGGGGGTGAGGCGGGAGAGTCAGCGCTCCGGATGATCCGAGAGGCTTCAGCCTCCCTACATGCCACACCCACCGACGAGGAGGCCTTTGGCTCCGTGGTTGTCACTAAAATGAAGGATATGGAGGTGAGGCAACGCAACATGTGTGAGGGGCTCATCCTCAAGGTCCTAAATATGGGTATGGCTGGGGAGATGACCCCACTCACACATGTTTGCCATAGTGACCATGCTCCGCCTCCTCCTCCTCCTTCTGCCACCCCACCAGCAACACAGCCACAGCGTGCAAGGAAGTGTGGAAGGAAGACAAGAGAGTGACGACCTGGATTCAGTCTGGTCTGAGAGAAGATGGAGCCTCTCGTAGTACCAGAGCCTGGGGACCTAGATGGCATCTGCTGCAGTTCCGGATGTTTTGGACTTCAGGACCAGATTGCACTCCCTTATTATTTAGATACGTACTCCTCAGGCCCCCAATTTTAGACACTTCAAAAATGATGGTTGCCGTGGGGGTCCAAGGCTTTGCAAATTCCCCAAGTTTCTTCATCGCTGCGTTCCTCTTTGGTTTGTTGCTGACACCTAAATAAAGGTCTTTTTGATTTGAAATAATCATTGCCTATGTGTTTTACTTTTCTACAATGACAGTTTATTTGTGAGTAGGCAGGTACATTTCACTAATCATAAAGTATAATTAACAAGGGGCACCAACAACCAACAAACTCCTAGTAAATTTAAGCAACAAATACAAATGTTAATAAAGTTGTTTTGCTAAGTTGAGACACAACCCCCCTCCAAAAAAAATAAAAGCTCCTTAAAATATGTCTTCCAAAAAAAAAAAAAAAAAAAAATGACAAATCATCCAAAAAAAATAACAAAGATTCTTTTACGATCTGAGTACAAATAAACATGTAGTGTAGAAATCCTGAAAACTAATAAAGAACTAAGTTTGTGAGAAGTGCGGGTGAATAGGAGCAGCTAAAACATGTCATTCTTCTTGCATTGTAAAGAAAAAGAGAATGCGCTGCATTAAAGACATTTTAACATTGCAGCGTGACGAATGTGATGTGTCGATTAGGAAAGGTAGTTTTATCTGACCGAGCGCTTCCGTCACAGAATTTCTTCTGAGCATGCGTAGCACTTTGTCCGTCGGACTACCATACACACGATCGGATTTGGTGTGATCGGACCTTGTTGTCCAAAAATCTATCCAGCAGGAGATAGGACTTTGTCCGTCGGACAATCCGACGTACACTGTCCGATGGTGCCTACACACGGTCGGATTTTTCGACAACATTGTCCGATCGGACAGAATCCATGCGAAAATCCGACCGTGTGTATGGGGCTTTACATTTGTCACTACGGTCGGTGGGCAACATTATTTCCCAATCTTCTATGCTCAGGTGACAAATCTCAAGCCAAGCATTATCCCTCTTGGATTGATCCTTGTAGGTCGGATCTTGCTTATTATAAATGCATGGTCGCTGCCTCACAAGTCTGATTAGGGACTCGTTGTCGACAGGCTACCTGTAATGTACTTCTCTGTGGCTTCTGGATGACATGATGAACACACAGGTTGTTCTCACTCACACTTCACTACACAGATAACCAGGAAATACTGTGTGGGAAGGAGGGGGGTTGCCTGCAGGTTGTGTAAATTCTGTTCTTCTTCCTGTAAAGCCGCTTCTATATAGACCATGATCCGACTTGTAAGCGACTTGCATTGAAATCTATGGGTACAAGTCACCTATAAGTCACCTTGAAGTAGTACAGGAACCTTTTCTGAAGTCGGAGCGACTTCATTAGCGTTCATTAAGACGGCTCTCATTCACTTGCATGTCATTTCTGATGTCAAGCGACTTGGGGTGACTTGACAACAGAAATGACAAGTCAGATCCCAAGTCGCGGTAGTGTGAACCGGCACTGACTTATTAAAAAATAAAAAGACAACATACAAAAATCTGAAAATAAAAAACAAATAGATACAAATAGATAGGCTGTAGTTCAGAATATTCCAGCCTTGCTGCATTTCTGTGAAAGAATCGGGGAGGCTCATATCACTGTACAGAAATAGAGAACACAAACTGCAGAGATTGATTTAGCCACTTCCCCTCTCTCACCTGTTGACCCCCCTATGGACCAGGGCAATTTTTACATTTCTGCTATGGACCTCTTTATTCGTCAATAACTTTGACACCAAACATAACAATGTAATACATATTACAATATATACAGTATATACAAACTTTCTTTTCATTGTTAGTTTAAATATAAAGAGTGTTACTGTACATAAAATATGCACTTTTTTTCTGTAATTTGTCCTGTTTAAAATAACACTAAAATTACGTTTCTGATACAAAGCATTGCACAGTTATTTACAACTGCACTAACCTGGGGATTGTATCGCACATTTTTAAAAAGAGAAACGTGTAAATACATTTTAAATATGTAAAAATCTTAAACAAAAATAATAGTTAATAAAACAAACAAACAAAAAATCGGCAGGAAAATAATAGTTGAAGAGAGCAGGAGACTAAGAAGTTAATTAGAGCCAATTAGAAAAATGAGGTGTTAATAAGGGGTTAAACAGAGGAATATTTAGTAATAAAAATTAAAAAAATTTTTTTACTTACAGTATCAGGTTGCTTTAACTGACATCATCTGCAGATCTCAGTTCATCCTTGCAGATGAATGAACAGAAACAGAAAGATGGAAATGTAACAATATGTCACTTTGTATCCTTGTATAATCACTTTTTTTTTTTTTCATATGACAACACTGAAATGACACTTTACATTGTAGCAAAGTAGTGAGTGTACAGCTTGTATAATAGTGTAAATTTTCTGTCCTCTCCCCTCAACACACAGCCTTTAATGTCTAAACCGCTGTCAACAAGAGTGAGTACACCTCTAAGTGAATGTCCAATTTAGGCCCAAAGTGTCAATATTTTGTCTGTCCACCATTATTTTCCAGCACTGCCTTAACCCTCTTGGGCATGGAGTACACCAGAGCTTCACAGGTTGCCACTGGAGTCCTCTTCCACTCCTCCATGACATCATGGAGCTGGTGAATGTTGGAGACCTTGCGCTCCTCCACCTTCCATTTGAGGATGCCCCACAGATGCTCAATAGGGTTTAGGTCTGTAGACTTGCTTGGCCAGTCCATCACCTTTAACCTCAGCTTCTTTAGCAAGGCAGTGGTTGTCTTGAAGGTGTGTTTGGGGTTGTTATCATGTTGGAATACTGCCCTGAGGCACAGTCTCTGGAGGGGATCATGCTCTGCTTCAGTATGTCACAGTACATACACATACAAGTTGACATTCATGGTTCCCTCAATGAACTGTAGCTCCCCAGTACCAGCAGCACTCATGCAGCCCCAGACCATGACACTCCCACCACCATGCTTGACTGTAGGCAAGACACACTTGTCTTTGTACTCCTCACCTGGCTGCCACCACACACGCTTGACACCATCTGAACCAAATAAGTTTATTTTGGTCTCATCAGACCACAGGACATGGTTCCAGTAATCCATGTCCTTAGTCTGCTTTTCTTCAGCAAACTGTTTGCGAGCTTTCTTGTGCATCATCTTTAGAAGTTGCTTCCTTCTTGGATGACAGCCATGCAGACCAATTTGATGCAGTGTGTGGCGTATGGTCTGATATGGTCTTTTTTTTTGTATAGTTTTTATTTTACTATAAATATTGATTTTATTTGGATTACATTTGGAAATATAGTATGACATACCAAATTGTCTACCTTACTTTTATTCGTTGCTTTCAGAAAGCATATCGTTTTATTTCCTTTTTAAATTCAATAATGGCAGTACAGCAGCTTGGTGGTTGGCATTTCTGCCTTTCAGCACTAAGGTCTACCTAGAATCTAGCACTTCTTGCGTGTAGTTTGCATGTTCTTCCTCTGCTTGCACACTCCAAAGACATGTTGGAAGGTCAATTGGCTTATGTCTAAATTGGTCCTACTATGCGTATGTATGTGAAGTAGGAATCTTAGATTGTAAGCTCCTTGAGGGTGAGAATCGATGTGAATGTACAGTGCTGCATACATTGTTGATATATAAACACTTGTAGCAAATAAATTTAGCAGAAGTATTATTATAGCTACAAACATGTGACCACTTCATGCTTGGGTTGGTTGTTAGGAAACTAGCATCTGCCACTACCTAGCTACCAATATTCTGACTGATATGTGAATGTAAAGAAAGGGGGAACGATGGTATCTGACATGAAAAAAAATCCAGAAATGCAGCTGGGCCACAAACAGTTTTATGGTAAAAAGATATTCTAAATGTATTACACAATTATAATATATAGCAACATTAACATGGGGATATACGTAACAAACACAAATATTGGGAGCAGAAATGGAAACCAGCTACAAGGAAAAGCCCAGAGCTTTGTCATACGGACAGAACTACCAACGTGTTTCGAAAAACAAAATGCAGATCTTCAGGGACAGAGAGCTTGCGGGTTCCAGATCTGTAGCTTATATCTATAACAGAATGTATAACATCAGGGGTATGCAGAGATACACAATATGCATAAAAACATATACATGTATTTTATATACATTTTAAAAATTGAAACAGTAAAAGTACAGCTGAGCATACTGACCCCAAATTGCAGATGTGAAAGCAGATCTGTTGGGATTTTTTCATAAAGACAAGCTGGATGCCACCCTGTCTCACCAGGATTTAACTCTGCGCTTCCTGTATAAGTGGGACCTTTATATTGCTGAAGTCCTCCCAGCCTCCGACAGAGCTCTAGCCATCACGCCTTTATCGTGCTCCCCCAATCTCCCACAAAACTAAAGGTGCTAGCTTATTTGCCACTAATGAAAGGACAATTAAGTCAGTGTTGTTTGCTGAATTACACAAGTATCTCATGATACTAGATTATGCCTTGTATTCATTTTCGTGTACATCTGTGTACATCTGTGTTTCATTTGGGATAACTACTAGCTACTGGTTTAGATTAATACTCACAGTGTTATTGTCTATGATTCTTATGATGTAAAACTCAAAGTTTCTTAAACAAAAAAAAAACCTGCTTCCTGCTGAATAGTATTCTTTTATTATTTGTTTTACATTGCAACGTATCCTTCTTGTAATGCCTAATTACCCATACATTTTTTTAACAAAAGCTGGCAAATTGGCCTTGAAAAAAGCTAGAAAAAAATTACAAGATACAGCCCCCATTTAATGGCATTCAGGAACTATGTTTGTACATTTTAGACTGGATTCACAGATCCTCCTGCGAAACAGATTCGCAGCCAGTTCACTCATTATTAATAAAAATCCTTTTATGCGTCTTCACAAGCAAAACAGAAGATTCACAACGTGAAGTGGCCTGGACCTCAACTGAATTTTTGGAGAGCAGTGCCACTTAAAAGATTTTACCATTTATGCATACATTCTCAAAAGAATTTTTTTTGTTTTAGACTCTTTAAATATAACCTTTAAAATATACCTTTAAAATATATTCTCTCTTTTGGAATAATTTCTTACTAAATTGAAATCATATTACTGTAAATTACTGAATTATTGCTTTTTTGCAAAGTGTAGGTATTTTGAAATAACTTTTCACATTTCACTGCTTCAATATTAAGAGATACGCAATCATAATTTATGACTGAAGTCAAAATATAGTTGCTAGGAATTTAATAAACACATATTTATGGGTATTTTTACTGTCCTTTCTCTTACCAAAACATCTACACTGAAAATACTTTACGCATTCTAATAGAGAAGGCTTGAAAGATTAAAATGTTGACAAAATCAAAACCTGATTAAAGGAAATCCACTCTTGTTCCTAATTTAATTGAATCATTTCTGATATAGTGAACCCAAATACCTATCTTTGCTTTAACTTCAGACTTGTTCTGTGATGCAAGAATGTGTTTAAAGTGGAAGTTCAGGCAAAACCTAACTAATGCTAAACATGCTTTTTGCCACATTCTAAACTTAATCTATCTAACCCTGTAAAGCACATACTTACATATTCTGCAGCCAATCCGGTCTGGTCTCAGCATCAGCTGTCAGTGGAAGCTTCAGTGTGGAGGTGGGTGCAGGAGAGGCAGTCGACAACAGAAGCCCCATAGTAAGTCTATGGGTGACATAGACTTACCCAGCCATTTCACAGCCATTGTCGGTTCTCTTTTGCACACAGCTTCCTTTGTTGAAAACCGAACTGGTAAGAACAGCAATTTTTGCTTTATAGGGTTAGATTAGGTTTAGAATGTGGCAGAGATCAGGTTTAGAGTTAGTTTTTGCCTGGACTTACACTTTCAGACCATCACCTCTAGACACCTTTGATCTGATCTGCCTGGTAGCAGTCAATCTCACATGATAATGCATTTGTGCAGACAGCCCCATGCTGTTTTTCCCTGAGCAGGGGTGGCTCCAGACAATTTCATTGATGGTGCTGAATGAGGTGTGAGCAGCGAGCCGCCTGATACACACTTTTGGGCATGGCCAAAATATGGGCATTGCTACAAGTGGACATGGTCAACAGTGAGCATTTCTTCACAGCCAGTGGGCCATGTTTATTTCTTTGTTTAGACTAATCAGGGCCTGGACGTACACTGAGGAGATTGTGGAAGAAAAATAAGCCCCAGTGCTTCCAGCAAGTGTTAGGACCAGCAGTGATAACCCCCAGCAATTGTCATGGCCAGGAATGATAACCCCCAGCAAGGTTTAAGGGCAAGCAATAACCTCAAGCCACTGGTAACAACAATCATTGGTGTCAGTGGGGAGTGTGAGTATAGTAAATCAATCACAACAGAGAAGTCAGAGAACTATCTAAAGACTTATGCCCCGTACACACAGTCGGAATTTATGACGGAAAATGTCCTATCCGACCACGTTGTCGGAAAATCCGGCCGTGTGTGGGCTCCATCGGACTTTTTCCGTCGGAATTTTTTTTAGAGCTGGATCTCAAATTTTCCGGCAACAAAGTCCGATCACGCAAATTCTGATCGTGTGTAGCCTAGTCCGATGGACAAAGTGCCACGCATGCTCAGAAGAAATTCTCTGACGGAAGTGCTCGGTCAGGTAAAACTACCATTCCTAATCGACAGAGCACATTCGTCACGCTGCAATGTTAAAATTTGTTTAATGCAGCGCATTCTCTTTTTCTTTACAATGCAAAAAGAATGAAGTTTTTTAGCTGCTCATATTCACAGCCCCTTGTTAATTTGACTTTCTGAAATGTGAAATGTACCTGCCTACTCACAAATAAACTGCCCTTTTTTAAGTAAAACACATAGGCAAGTATTTCTTCAAACCAAAAAAAACCTTTATTCGGTGTCATAAACAAAATAAACAGGAAGGCAATTCTGGAGAAACTGGTCCAATTGGCATCCAATATGTAATAGCAAAATTGGTGGCATGAGGAGTACATATCTGAGGGAGTACAATTTGGTACAGAAGTCCAAGCGATCAGGAAGATCAGATGACATCTATGTCCCCAGGATGTTGCCAGACAAGAGGCTGCATCTTCTGACAGACCAGACGGAACCCAGGCCATCACTCTCTGGTCTTCCTAAGGCACTTCCCTCCAGGCTTCCTTCCAGGCTGTGGCTCTGATCTTCTAGTTGTGGCAGCAGGTAGAGGAGAGCGAGGTTTCTCCAGCGCTGCCTTCCTCTTACTTAGGTCATTGTAATTGGGTTTGTTAATCTGCCACAGGCAGGACAGCGCCCTGAGCTCATCAATAATGAGATCTTTAAAAAAAGGTATTTGTAAAGGATCCATAGTATTTTCTGCAAGACACAACACAAGACAAACCATAATAATGTCAGGCTAAACTCTCCTAATCTTTTCCCAAAATAAGCCTCAATCTAGAAGCAGTATAGGCTAGTCATGTACCAAGTTCAAATTGTACCTTCGTATGCATGATCGGCGCTCTCTCCCTCTGCTCACAGATCGTCCGTACGACACACGCGTGTAACATTTTATATACAGTGCGCATGCGTGAAACTCCGCCCACCCCTGACAATCTTTCTCGTCTATTCCCCGCCCCTTCTCTTTACGGCGCAGTGGGGAGAGCACATGGCGGAGACACAGCAGGTGCACCCTAACTATTCCAGCAACGAGGAGGAGGACGAGAAAAGCCCGGAGCCAGAAATGTCCCCATCCCGGAGGAGAAGATTTAAGGCCTCAAATATGTCTTTTGGAGAAATGTTGGAGATGGTGGACATATTGAAGAGGAGCGACTATGATGGGAAGTATGGGCCTTACCCCAACCAAAATGTCAGAAAAGCCAAGATCATGGCTAAAGTTGTGAAGAGTCTGCAGAAGAATTTTGGGTTACGACGATCCAAGGATCAACTGAGGAAACGCTGGTCAGACCTAAAACTTGGGGAGCACGATTAGTACAGAAAGATCAAGCGAGTTCTTCAAAAAAGTAAGTAGTTGTGTGTTCATATTATTTTTCTTGCTTGCATACTGCTCCATGTGCTTTGTTTTTTAATGTTGGACAGTTGAAAATGGCCACTTTCATGTTCGTATGTTCAATCGATCGTAATAAACCTCGATCGTTCGCCCACTTATAATACGATGTTTGGTGAAGTTGGAGTTACCTACATTTCTTCAGGCCTGTTACTAGTCAAAGGAAGTTTGTTGTCTATAGGGGTTTGTAATAGAATGAAATGCAAACTTGATTCAGTGTAAAGGAGAGGTCACTCAGTAGCTGTTTACACATCTGGACTCTAGAGCACTAGTGCTTGGAAACACGAATACCCTTTTTATTAGGGTGTCCCACACATGTGCTCCAGTGGATACTATAGGGGTGTCTCCATCTGACAAACTTGCACCAAACAGGTAATAAGTAGGGATGAGCCGAACACCCCCGGGTTCGGTTCGAACCAGAACCTTCGAACGGACCGAAAGTTCGCGCGAATTTTCGAACCCTATACGTTATAATGGACGCGAACGTTCGAAATCAAAAGTGCTAATTACAACGGCCAATATGCATGTTAATGTCATAAAACAGGTTTGGGGACCCGGGTCCTGCCCCAGGGGACATATATCAATGCAAAAAGAACTTTTAAAAACTAACGTTTTTTCGGGAGCAGTCATTTTAATGATGCATAAAGTGAAAAAAAAAAAGTGACATTTTCCTTTAAATATGGTACCTGGGGGGTGTCCAAAGTATGCCTGTGAAGTGGCATGTGTTTCCCGTGTTTAGAACTGTCCTTGCACAAAATGACATTTGTAAAGGAAAAAAAGAAGCCATTTAAAACCACTTGCGGCTTTAGGTTTGATCTTAAGTAGAATCTGAACAGGTACATTATGAAGTGTAGCTCCATCCCAAAAAAAATCTATTTTTAAGCTTTTTGGAGAACATAGGGAGGGGTTATCACCCCTGTAACATTTGCTGTCTTTGCACATCTGTTCAGAACATGTCACCTCACTTTCCGTCCCAATGACAAATGTTTTTGGAAAAGTGGGGTTTTAATTGAAACAAGGATTGGTGATAAAGTATCAGTAGAGAGGAGATACCTTTTTCCCAAATTAAATCTAACAGGATAGAATTTCCCTTCCTAGGGGTAGATTTCCTCTCACTTCCTGTTTTCTCTTTCCATTTGCAAGTAGGAGTCGTTTGTAAGTTGGATGTTTGAAAGTAGGGGCCTGGCGTATATACTCTGCAGAAATTTGCCCTATTAGATGTTGGTGTAGCCACAAGACTGGTGGGCACAGGAATGGGCCCTGCTGTGAGTTAATAGATCAAGATTTGTAATTGCATGCACCTGTTGAACAGGGCAGAAAAATTGGGGGTGGTGGTGGTGGTGGTGGTGGACGGTTTTGCCACAAGACTGTAAGCTCTCACAGTTACTCTTGGTGGGCGCAGGAATGGGCCCTGCTGTGAGTTATTAGATCAAGATTTGTAATTGCAAGCACCTGATGAACAGGGCAGAAAAATTGGGCCTTTGGCGGTGGTGGTGGACGGTGTTGCCACAAGACTGTAGGCCCTCATAGTTACTCTTGGTGGGCGCAGGAATGGGCCCTGCTGTGAGTTATTAGATCAAGATTTGTAATTGCAAGCACCTGATGAACAGGGCAGAAAAATTGGGCCTTTGGCGGTGGTGGTGGACGGTGTTGCCACAAGACTGCAGGCCCTCATAGTTACTCTTGGTGGGTGCAGGAATGGGCCCTGCTGTGAACTATTAGATCAAGATTTGTAATTACCCGCCCTGTTAAACAGGGGCTGAAAAATTGTGCCTTAGGCACTGGTGCTGGTGCCACAACACTGCAACCCCTCACAGAGACTGTACTTGGAGCACAGCAGTCACACGTGTTGCGAAGCATTTTTTTAAAAAATTGTAAGTACACGCCCCTGTTAAACAGGGGCTGAAAAATTGTGCCTTAGGCACTGGTGCTGGTGCCACAACACTGCAACCCGGCCCTCACAGATACTGTACTTGGAGCACAGCAGTCACACGTGTTGCGAAGCATTTTTTTAAAAAATTGTAAGTACACGCCCCTGTTAAACAGGGGCTGAAAAATTGTGCCTTAGGCACTGGTGCTGGTGCCACAACACTGCAACACGGCCCTCACAGAGACTGTACTTGGAGCACAGCAGTCACACGTGTTGCGAAGCATTTTTTTTAAAAATTGTAAGTACACGCCCCTGTTAAACAGGGGCTGAAAAATTGTGCCTTAGGCACTGGTGCCACAACACTGCAACACGGCCCTCACAGAGACTGTACTTGGAGCACAGCAGTCACACGTGTTGCGAAGCATTTTTTTAAAAAATTGTAAGTACACGCCCCTGTTAAACAGGGGCTGAAAAATTGTGCCTTAGGCACTGGTGCTGGTGCCACAACACTGCAACACGGCCCTCACAGAGACTGTACTTGGAGCACAGCAGTCACACGTGTTGCGAAGCATTTTTTTTAAAAATTGTAAGTACACGCCCCTGTTAAACAGGGGCTGAAAAATTGTGCCTTAGGCACTGGTGCTGGTGCCACAACACTGCAACACGGCCCTCACAGAGACTGTACTTGGAGCACAGCAGTCACACGTGTTGCGAAGCATTTTTTTAAAAAATTGTAAGTACACGCCCCTGTTAAACAGGGGCTGAAAAATTGTGCCTTAGGCACTGGTGCTGTGGCATGGATCATTGAGGAGGAGGAAGAGGATAGTCAGTGAACATAAGAGGACAGTCACTCAGCATCAGCATAGGCAGTCTTGAAGGGATGTGACATTAAAAATTATTCGGTTATATCCGCCTCAGGTGCCTGGTAGCTGGTGGTGATCCAAGACTGATTCATTTTGATGAATGTCAGTCGATCAACCGAGGCGGTGGACAGGCGCACCCTATGATCAGTCACAAATCCTCCAGCAGCACTGAATGTGCGTTCGGAAAGAACGCTGGAGGCAGGACAGGCCAGTAGCTCAATTGCATACTGTGCAAGCTCTGGCCAGTGATCCATCCTCAGGACCCAGTAAGCCAGAGGATTTTCGGTGGGAAAGGTGTCCAAGTCTGACCTTGCCCCAAGGTATTCCTGCACCATGTATATCAGACGCTGGCGATGGTTGCTGGAACCGATCATACCTTGGGCTGCGGACTAAAAAATTGTCTGAACGCATCGGTCAGACGTCCACCTTCCCCACCGCTCCTTCTGCCACTGACCGAAGCCTCAGCAACTCGTCGCCCAGGACCAGGAGTTTGTAGCCTCCCAGTTTCTGGGAACGCGTTGCACAGACCTTTCTGCAAGGCCTCCCTGAGATGTCTCATCCTCTGCTCCCTCTGCGACGGCAAGATAAGGTCCGCAACCTTACCCTTGTACCGCGGATCAAGGAGAGTGGCCAGCCAGTAATGGTCCCTCTCCTTGATCCGAAGAACACGAGGATCCTTCCGCAGGCTTTGCAGGATCAGGGAGGCCATGCAGCGTAGGTTAGCTGAGGCATTCGGTCCGGAGTCTTCTGGGTCACTGAGGATGACATGATCGCCAGCCACCTCCTCCCAGCCACGTACAAGTCCACTGGCTTGTTGGGACTGTACATCATCCCTAAAAGACTGCTGCTGCTGATGCTGAGTGCCAGGCTCCACCTCCATGCTCACACAATCCTCCTCCTCCTCCTCCTCCTCCTCCTCCTCATCCTCTTCCTGTGTGATGGGTGGGACAGAAGGAACACTGTCCGGATAAAGGGGGCCTTGAGAGGCAAGGAAGTCCTCCTCTTCCTGCCTCTGTTCTGCCTCAAGTGCCCTGTCCATTATCCCACGCAGCGTATGCTCCAACAGGTGGACAAGAGGGACAGTGTCACTGATGCATGCACTGTCACTGCTCACCATCCTCGTGGCCTCCTCAAATGGTGAGAGGACAGTGCATGCATCCCTGATCATGCTCCACTGACGTGGGGAAAAAAAACCAAGCTCCCCTGACCCTGTCCTGGTGCCGTAGTCGCAAAGGTACTCATTGATGGCCCTCTGCTGCGTGTGCAGTCGCTGCAGCATGGCCAACGTTGAGTTCCACCTGGTGGGCATGTCAGATATTAGGCGGTTCTTGGGCAGGTTCAGCTCCTTTTGCAGCTCAGTCAGCCGAGCACTGGCATTATAAGATCGGCGGAAATGCACACAGACTTTCCTGGCCTGCCTCAGGACATCCTGTAAGCCTGGGAACCTGCCCAAGAACCGCTGCACCACCAGGTTGAGGACGTGAGCCATGCAGGGCACATGGGTGAGCTGCCCCTGTCGCAGGGCGGAGAGGAGGTTGGTGCCATTGTCAGAAACGACCATTCCTGGCTTAAGCTGACGTGGCGTCAACCACCTCTCGGCCTGCCCCTGCAGAGCTGCCAGAACCTCTGGCCCAGTGTGGCTCCTGTCCCCCAAACACACCAGCGCAAGCACGGCATGGCATCTTTTTGCCTGCGTACTTGCGTAGCCCCTTGTACGCCTACGGAGCACCGCTGGTTCCAAGGACAGAGCACTGGAGGAAGAAGAAGAGGAGGGGGTGGAGGAGAGAGGTGTGTCACAACCAGTAGCAGTAGTAGCGTTTTGGAGGCGTGGTGGCGGAACAACCTCCAACACTACTGCACCTTGTCCTGCATCCCTCCCAGCTGCCAATAGAGTGACCCAATGGGCCGTGAAAGAAAGGTACCGTCCCTGTCCATGCCTGCTGGACCATGAGTCAGCGGTAATATGCACCTTACCGCTGACCGCCCTGTCCAGCGAGGCATGGACATTGCCCTCCACATGCCGGTAGAGAGACGGAATCGCCTTCCGCGAGAAAAAGTGGCGTTTGGGAACCTGCCACTGAGGAACCGCACATTGAACAAACTCACGGAAGGGGGCCGAGTCTACCAACTGAAAAGGCAGCAGTTGAAGTGCTAGCAATTTAGCAAGGCTAGCATTCAACCGCTGGGCATGTGGATGGCTGGGAGTGTACTTCTTTCTACGGTCCAGCAGCTGGGGCAGGGAAATTTGCCTGCTGCATTCGGACGTCGGTGTACTGCAAGTACTTGGTTGTGACACACCGAATTCTACACCTTCAGTCCTCTCAGAGCAGCTTTCAGAGAGGACTGAAGGTGTAGTGGGGATGGAGATCCCAGCTGAGGAGGAGCAAGGAGAGGTCCGCTTAGTTCTTTGGTGTGGGTCTTTTATGTGTGCCTGCCAACGAGCTGCATGGCAGGTCGCCATATGTCTGGTCATGCTTGTCGTGCCCAAGCGGCTGATGTTTTGGCCACGTGAGATACGCTTGAGACAAATATTGCAAATAGCAGTGGTGCGATCTGCTGCACTCGTCTCAAAAAAGGCCCACACCAAAGAACTTTTCTGATAACGTGCAGAGGCAGCGCCCTGCACAGGCGGAGCTCTGCGGTGTTGTACAGTTGCTGTGCTGGCCTCTACCTGGCCTCCAGGGGGCATCCTGCCTCGTTGGACATGTGACGCCGCATCCTCCTCCTCCTCGTCCTCCTCCTCATCCTCTCTCCCTTGAGGCACCCACGTGGAGTCAGTGACCTCATCATCCCCTCCCTCTTCACCACTAGAGCAAACCTGGCAGTAAGCTGCAGCTGGTGGAACTGTACTGCCAGATTCCTCAAGCTGGGTATCGTCATCCGAGCCTTCGAATCGTTGGGCATCCTCCTGGAGCATGTACCCAACACTGTGCTCAAAGAGTTCGGGGGACTCCTCAGGAGGACATGGTGGGTCTAGGGAAGGGGTGGCTGATGATGCTCTGTCAGTACCCTGAGCCTGGGTGAGAGAGGATGAGGAGGATGAGGAGGGCTTGGTCATCCATTCTACCAAGCCTTCAGCATGATGCGGCTCCACATGTCCAGCTGCCGAAAACAAAGACACGCGTGTCCCATGGCCACGTGCTGATGACGATGCACGACCACGTCCACGTCCACGGCCACGTCCACTAGAAACAGAGCCTGCCTGCCCTGTGTTCTTGGCTCTGCACGCTCTGCCTCCCCTTGGCGGTCTTCCAGCCATTGTAGTCGGTAGTCCTGTGGGTGCTGCTGAGAAGAAAATATAGGAGCTCTGTGTGATGCCACTAACACACTAGAAGTCCTATGGGTGCTTCTGCAAAGAAAATAGAGGAGCTCTGTGTGATGCCACTAAACACACTAGAAGTCCTGTGGGTGCTGCTGAGAAGAATATATAGGAGCTCTGTGTGATGCCACTAACACACTAGAAGTCCTATGGGTGCTTCTGCAAAGAAAATAGAGGAGCTCTGTGTGATGCCACTAACACACTAGAAGTCCTGTGGGTGCTGCTGAGAAGAATATATAGGAGCTCTGTGTGATGCCACTAACACACTAGAAGTCCTATGGGTGCTTCTGCAAAGAAAATAGAGGAGCTCTGTGTGATGCCACTAACACACTAGAAGTCCTGTGGGTGCTTCTGCAAAGAAAATAGAGGAGCTCTGTGTGATGCCACTAACACACTAGAAGTCCTGTGGGTGCTTATGCAAAGAAAATAGAGGAGCTCTGTGTGATGCCACTAACACACTAGAAGTCCTGTGGGTGCTGCTGAGAAGAATATATAGGAGCTCTGTGTGATGCCACTAACACACTAGAAGTCCTATGGGTGCTTCTGCAAAGAAAATAGAGGAGCTCTGTGTGATGCCACTAACACACTAGAAGTCCTGTGGGTGCTTCTGCAAAGAAAATAGAGGAGCTCTGTGTGATGCCACTAACACACTAGAAGTCCTGTGGGTGCTTATGCAAAGAAAATAGAGGAGCTCTGTGTGATGCCACTAACACACTAGAAGTCCTGTGGGTGCTTATGCAAAGAAAATAGAGGAGCTCTGTGTGATGGACTAACACACTTCAAGTCCTATAGGTGCTTCTGGGAAGAAAATATAGCTCTGTGTGTGTGATGGGACTAACACACTTCAAGTCCTATAGGTGCTTCTGGAAGAAAATATAGCTCTGTGTGTGTAATGGGACTAACACACTTCAAGTCCTATAGGTGCTTCTGGAAGAAAATATAGCTCTGTGTGTGTAATGGGACTAACACACTTCAAGTCCTATAGGTGCTTCTGGGAAAAAATATAGCTCTGTGTGTGTGATGGGACTAACACACTTCAAGTCCTATAGGTGCTTCTGGGAACAAAATATATAGCTCTGTGTGTGTAATGGGACTAACACACTTCAAGTCCTATAGGTGCTTCTGGGAACAAAATATAGCTCTGTGTGTGTGATGGGACTAACACACTTCAAGTCCTATAGGTGCTTCTGGGAAGAAAATATAGCTCTGTGTGTGTGATGGGACTAACACACTTCAAGTCCTATAGGTGCTTCTGGGAAGAAAATATAGCTCTGTGTGTGTGATGGGACTAACACACTTCAAGTCCTATAGGTGCTTCTGGGAAGAAAATATAGCTCTGTGTGTGTAATGGGACTAACACACTTCAAGTCCTATAGGTGCTTCTGGGAACAAAATATAGCTCTGTGTGTGTAATGGGACTAACACACTTCAAGTCCTATAGGTGCTTCTGGGAAGAAAATATAGCTCTGTGTGTGTAATGGGACTAACACACTTCAAGTCCTATAGGTGCTTCTGGGAACAA
Source organism: Lithobates sylvaticus (assembly GCA_028564925.1). NCBI lineage: Eukaryota > Metazoa > Chordata > Amphibia > Anura > Ranidae > Lithobates > Lithobates sylvaticus. Next base: position 284,053,981 of record CM053026.1, read on the forward strand.
AATATAGCTCTGTGTGTGTGATGGGACTAACACACTTCAAGTCCTATAGGTGCTTCTGGGAACAAAATATAGCTCTGTGTGTGTAATGGGACTAACACACTTCAAGTCCTATAGGTGCTTCTGGGAACAAAATATAGCTCTGTGTGTGTGATGGGACTAACACACTTCAAGTCCTATAGGTGCTTCTGGGAACAAAATATAGCTCTGTGTGTGTGATGGGACTAACACACTTCAAGTCCTATAGGTGCTTCTGGGAACAAAATATAGCTCTGTGTGTGTAATGGGACTAACACACTTCAAGTCCTATAGGTGCTTCTGGGAACAAAATATAGCTCTGTGTGTGTAATGGGACTAACACACTTCAAGTCCTATAGGTGCTTCTGGGAAGAAAATATAGCTCTGTGTGTGTGTGATGGGACTAACACACTTCAAGTCCTATAGGTGCTTCTGGGAAGAAAATATAGCTCTGTGTGTGTAATGGGACTAACACACTTCAAGTCCTATAGGTGCTTCTGGGAACAAAATATAGCTCTGTGTGTGTGATGGGACTAACACACTTCAAGTCCTATAGGTGCTTCTGGGAACAAAATATAGCTCTGTGTGTGTAATGGGACTAACACACTTCAAGTCCTATAGGTGCTTCTGGGAACAAAATATAGCTCTGTGTGTGTGATGGGACTAACACACTTCAAGTCCTATAGGTGCTTCTGGGAACAAAATATAGCTCTGTGTGTGTGATGGGACTAACACACTTCAAGTCCTATAGGTGCTTCTGGGAAGAAAATATAGCTCTGTGTGTGTAATGGGACTAACACACTTCAAGTCCTATAGGTGCTTCTGGGAACAAAATATAGCTCTGTGTGTGTGATGGGACTAACACACTTCAAGTCCTATAGGTGCTTCTGGGAAGAAAATATAGCTCTGTGTGTGTGATGGGACTAACACACTTCAAGTCCTATAGGTGCTTCTGGGAAGAAAATATAGCTCTGTGTGTGTGATGGGACTAACACACTTCAAGTCCTATAGGTGCTTCTGGGAACAAAATATAGCTCTGTGTGTGTAATGGGACTAACACACTTCAAGTCCTATAGGTGCTTCTGGGAACAAAATATAGCTCTGTGTGTGTAATGGGACTAACACACTTCAAGTCCTATAGGTGCTTCTGGGAAGAAAATATAGCTCTGTGTGTGTGATGGGACTAACACACTTCAAGTCCTATAGGTGCTTCTGGGAAGAAAATATAGCTCTGTGTGTGTAATGGGACTAACACACTTCAAGTCCTATAGGTGCTTCTGGGAACAAAATATAGCTCTGTGTGTGTGATGGGACTAACACACTTCAAGTCCTATAGGTGCTTCTGGGAAGAAAATATAGCTCTGTGTGTGTAATGGGACTAACACACTTCAAGTCCTATAGGTGCCTCTGGGAACAAAATATAGGAGCTCTGCCTGCCTGCCACGAACACACTACAAGTCCTATAGGTGCTTCTGGTAACAAAATATAGGAGCTCTGCCTGCCTGCCACTAACACACTTCAAGTCCTATAGGTCCTTCTGGGAAGAAAATATAGCTCTGTGTGTGTAATGGGACTAACACACTTCAAGTCCTATAGGTGCTTCTGGGAACAAAATATAGCTCTGTGTGTGTGATGGGACTAACACACTTCAAGTCCTATAGGTGCTTCTGGGAACAAAATATAGCTCTGTGTGTGTGATGGGACTAACACACTTCAAGTCCTATAGGTGCTTCTGGGAAGAAAATATAGCTCTGTGTGTGTAATGGGACTAACACACTTCAAGTCCTATAGGTGCTTCTGGGAACAAAATATAGATCTGTGTGTGTGATGGGACTAACACACTTCAAGTCCTATAGGTGCTTCTGGGAAGAAAATATAGCTCTGTGTGTGTAATGGGACTAACACACTTCAAGTCCTATAGGTGCTTCTGGGAAGAAAATATAGCTCTGTGTGTGTGATGGGACTAACACACTTCAAGTCCTATAGGTGCTTCTGGGAAGAAAATATAGCTCTGTGTGTGTGATGGGACTAACACACTTCAAGTCCTATAGGTGCTTCTGGGAAGAAAATATAGCTCTGTGTGTGTAATGGGACTAACACACTTCAAGTCCTATAGGTGCCTCTGGGAACAAAATATAGGAGCTCTGCCTGCCTGCCACGAACACACTACAAGTCCTATAGGTGCTTCTGGTAACAAAATATAGGAGCTCTGCCTGCCTGCCACTAACACACTACAAGTCCTATAGGTGCTTCTGGTAACAAAATATAGGAGCTCTGCCTGCCTGCCACGAACACACTACAAGTCCTATAGGTGCTTCTGGTAACAAAATATAGGAGCTCTGCCTGCCTGCCACTAACACACTACAAGTCCTATAGGTGCTTCTGGTAACAAAATATAGGAGCTCTGCCTGCCTGCCACGAACACACTACAAGTCCTATAGGTGCTTCTGGTAACAAAATATAGGAGCTCTGCCTGCCTGCCACGAACACACTACAAGTTCTATAGGTGCTTCTGGTAACAAAATATAGGAGCTCTGCCTGCCTGCCACGAACACACTACAAGTCCTATAGGTGCTTCTGGTAACAAAATATAGGAGCTCTGCCTGCCTGCCACGAGCACACTACAAGCCCCTCTTTGTCAATCAATCTTTGTAACTGAATCTATCTAACTCAATCTCTGCAAGTGAATCTCTCTATCTATCTAAATGCAGCAGACAGAGTGTCACAGAAACAGCCTGCTCAATCTGCGCCGGAACAGCATGTGACCGGCGCAGACGGCGTGGCGGCGTTTTATAGGGGGGGGCGTGTACTACAGCCCCTGAGCTGTAATTGGCTACAGGCGTCCTGCCTGTAGCCAATTATGGCTCTTCGAGTTTCCGGGGCTGTGATTGGCCAAGCATGCGGGGTCACAGTGCATGCTTGGCCAATCATCAGCCAGCAATGCACTGCGTCGGCCGCGCCGGCCGCAATGCATTGCGGGGCCGCGCGCATCACACGCACCTGATGCGAGCGGCCAAAATAGTTCTGGGCTCGCCGAGCGAGCGAACGCCCGGTGCTCGATGCGAACGTGGGTTCGCATCGAGCACCGGGCCCATCCTTAGTAATAAGTAGTGCAGCTTTACAAAGTGTCAAAATTAATGTTTTTTGGCTTTAAACTTGGCCAAAAAACACAATTGTATGACACTTCAAAGCAATGTTTCAGATTCCTATTTCTGCCCTCATAGATTTGTGTGCCAAGTATTCCTTTTGTACATTCTCATAGGGGAGAGAAGACTCGGGACATCTGAGGACACCAGGGACCCCACACCTCCCAAAGAAGGGGAAATACCAACACCAGAAGCAGAGGAGGAGGAGGAAGGAGAAATTGTAGAAGTTGGAGAAATTGTCACCACAACAGGTGAGTGTCGGAGACCACAGCTTCAGGTAAGCTAATCGATGTATGCCTGTATATTTAAAATACACTGTGTTTGTTATTTCTTTTTTAGGTGATGTGGATGTTGTGGAAGAAGAATCTAATTTTACCAGTGAAAGTGCACATGTCCTCATTGGAGAGATAATGGTGTGCAATCGGGATCTAGATATCAAGAAAAACATCAATGATGTTCAACAAAAAATGAAGAACATCATTGATGTTTTAGGGAAAATCTGAAACACCACAAACTAGCAACCAGACATTTTTGGCTTTTAAAAAACACAATTTTTACGTAAGAAAATCACCAAATTTGGAAGATGCACACAGTGTGTCAACATGTGCTATCTCCCATCATGGTGGATCAATGACCACGTTTTGTGGGTGCAACCCCTTACTAACTACTAAAGTGGCTGAGGTGAAGGGGTTGCACCCCCAAAACACATCCATTGATCCCCATGATGGGAGATTGCACCTTTTTGATATTCTAGGCATCGGTTCTTGCAGAAAATGCCCAGTTTGATCCCCAAATTGTGTGCATCTTCTAAATTCGGCTTTTCCAGGGGTGACACCCCATGTGATGAAGGCAAGATCAACACAGTTTGGACATACTCATGTCTGATCTTGTCTTCACTTTTCCAAGTTGAACTTTGTAAGTTCCTGTGTTCAGTAGGTTCTGCTTTGATACATGCCTGTTTACACAAAAGCGCCAAGTTATTAATGTAATTAAAGAATGTTATAAAAACCAAATATGTTTTTTTTTTTTGGAAAAGCCTTTTTGAAAGGCACATGTGAATGTGCTTGAAGTAAAATTTGACCATATCAACAATGTGTGGCTTCCTTATTCCAAACCCCAAAAGCATTATTTGCGTAAAAAGTTTTTGTTTTTGGTGACAATGGGTGTTATTTACTAAAGGCAAATCCACTTTGCACTCCAAGTGCAGTTTCAGGTGCAGTTTTGCAGTGCACTTGTAGTGCATAGTGGATTTGTCTTTTGGAAATTACACCCACAGTGCTTTGTAATAAACCACCTATCACGCCATTTTCAGGAATCCACACATTTCTGTCATGGTGCTGAAAAGGAGTATTTTTTGGGCCAGTAAATGCTCTACATACCTTAATAAGTAGAAAAACTAGCTGTATGTATCAGACCCACAACATGAGAAGATTATTTTTATGAAGAAGAGACTGTAACCTCTCTCCCAGAAAGTGCGTTTACACTGTTGAAGCTAAAGGCCCAAAAAGAAACCCTAAAATATGCAAGAACACACCTACAAGAAACCCAAGCAGTAAATGAAAACAAATCTTAGTTCAGTTTCCAAAATAAATTTATTAAAAAATGCCTCTCACACATTGTCTGGCATATCAATGGCCCCCCTACCCACAAAGTACTCCATATATCTCTCTCTGACTTCACGGGCGTTTTAGGGGGGGCAAGCCAGGACGTGCAGCTTCAAGGGCTGTCAGGTTGGCATTTTGTGGGATGTCGGCATCAGGGCCAACAGACACAACATAGTTTGTGGAATGCTTTTTTTTAAAAAATTGTGCAAAATGCAGCAGGAAAGCACAATGTGGTTCAGTTTATATTCCGCCATGTGGATAGGTGTCAAAAAGAGGCGGAAGCGGCTGGCCATGATCCCAAATGCGTTCTCCACCACTCTTCGGGCTCTGGACAGCCGGAAATTAAAGACCCTCTGGTCCTGGGTGAGGGTCCTCATCGGGAAAGGCCACATCAGATGGCTTGACAAGACAAACGCTTCATCCGCGACAAAGACGAAGGGGAGTTCTTCCGCATTCTCCTCTGGAGGTGGCAAGCCCAGACTGCCACTCTGGAGACGCCAGTAGAACTCTGTCTGCGCAATGGCACCACCATCCGACATCCGGCCATTCTTCCTCACGTCCACATAGAGGAACTCATATGTCAACGACACCACCGCCAACATCACAATACTATTAAACCCCTTATAGTTGAAATAGTATGACCCCGAGTTGGGAGTGGGACGATGCGGACGTGTTTCCCATCAATTGCACCGCCACAGTTAGGAAAGTCCCAATGGCTGGCAAAGTGGGAGGCCACAGTCTGCCATTCCTGTGGCGTTGAAGGAAACTGTGGAGTCAAAAAAGAAAAAAAATTGTAATTTTGCACATAAACATTGCAAGCAGATTATACAGAAACATTTTGGAACAAGATCAGAATAACATTATGCCTAAAAAGTATTTACAAACCTAAGTATAAGGTCCCCTTAGCAGATTCCTGACCCCCCATCACTCCCCCCACTTCTGATGGGCCATTTACAAAAACTAGTATTTTTGTACCTGTATTGGACAGGTATTGGACAGGTATTGGACAGGTAACCCTCTCCACTTCATTGAGAGCTGAATGCCTAAATAATGTGTGATAGTTTGGCCAGACCCTCCTTACTTAACACTATTGGCAGCCCACTGGACAGGTAAGTAGTGTCCTAATCCCAAAAAAAAAAAAAAAAGAAAATGCATAAATGGAAGCACACTTTGACATTCCGCTTTTACCTACCAAGCTAATAATAGGAGTAAAAAAAAAAAACATTTATCATTTGAAAGTATTGAGGCAGGCCCTTGCACTACATGCTTTGCTGAATTCATCCCTAAATCTGACCACTAAAGAGGTAGGTATAGTGTGTATTGAGCTTGACAAAGCCAGCAGATAGAGGATTGGTATCAGCTGACCTAGCAGTTGGGGGAGGGGGGTTCCTAATGAGTTTCCCCCCCCAAAAAAAAAAAAAAAGGGGACTCTGCATGAAGTTAAACACACAGAAAACATTTGTGGATATTTTAGGGGGTGTTTAGGGGAAACCAATACTATGGAGCAGACAAAATACATTGCTAAGTGACTAGGCCATAGGTGTATATGGGCCCAGAAGAGCATGCTGGGTAGGTAAGTGAAGGCAAAAATGCATGAAGGACAAAAAAAAAACATTCCAAGGTTCCAGCATACATGAGGACAAAGGGGCACAGCATATTACAGCATATTGCAATCCTGGTAATTAGGGAACGAGGAAAGAAATACAAGACATTAGCAAACAGTAAATACATAGAAGGGAATAGTAAAGAAGAAATCTTACCTTAATATAGTCCTCCTGTAGGACCTGGATAATGGCAGAACAGGTCTCTGGAATAATGATACCCAGAGCCTGGGGAGAGATACCTGTGGAGAACTTCAGGTCCTGAAGGCTTCTCCCTGTCGCCAAGTACCTCAACGTGGCAACTAGCCTCTGCTCCCGAGTGATGGCTTGCCTCATGCAGGTATCCTGCCTGCTGATAAAAGGGGTCAGCAAAGCCAACAGACGGTGAAAAACGGGGTCCGTCATCCTGAGAAAGTTCCTGAAATCATCGGGATTATTCTCCCAGATCCCACGAAGCAAAGGCATGTGCGAGAATTGGTCACGCTGGAGCAATCAATTCTTGGTCCATGAACTCCTTCTCGCCCTGTTGATGGACTGGGCTTGGGTCAAAGCTAAAAGCCCAACACCAAGCCCCTGCACAGCACGAACTCTACGACGAGTACGTACACGAAACATGGCTTCCAAATGGTCGGCTGGTCAGAACGGACAAACAGAAAGCACCGATAAACAGCAAGGCCTGAAAGAACGAAATTAATACCAGAAACGAGCAGACAATAAGCAGTGAAAATCAAAGCGTCCTATATCAAGAAGATATCAAGATATAGGCCGCAATGACCAACAAATGAGAACTGACTACACGCACTGATAAACAGATACGCACCGACAAGCACAAACTGAAGAGCAGTAACGATCTGAAGCACAAGTCTGAAAAGCGCGAATCGTATGTACCCAAACATCTACTAACATGCGATAAACACGGAATCAGCAGAAGGAGTCCAAAGGGTGCCGGACGTGGTGCTGAACTTCCCTTTTCTAGTCCCGTCGAACACGGCTTACATCACGGTGTTCTTGAAGACCGGAAATTCCGACAGCGTTGTCAGACCGTGTGTACGCAACACCAGCTTCGGACAAAATCAGACGGAAATGATCCGACGGATATGGTCATCGGAATTTCCGAACGTGTGTACGGGGCATTAGTCTCACACTGGAAAGTACACAGTCTATACAGGCACGCTGTCCTGTGCTGAAACCACATGCTCTTATAGACCACTTCTCCTTGGCACCACAAGCAACTGCTCTTCTCATATTACTCTTCTGATGGTGGACAGCCCTGAGCTCCAGCAGCCTGCTGCACTGTAAACTGGATGTCAGCCTTTGGACTACGCCGCAGACCACAGATATGTCCCTGACACCACTCTGCATTGATTTTCTTTTTTTTCAAAAATAATCTTTGAAATAAGAATACACACTTGGATAGAATATGATTCTTTTAAACCAGAGTAAAGTGTCACTTCAAATGCAGACTCTATAACTATGGTGCATGGGTATTGCTAGGATTGTGAAAGACCTAGGGCACCTAGGGGGACACGTATGAAAAGGTGCTTAGAATGCCATGGCTAGGGGTGAGCTTGTGGAAATTGCACTTACCTATGGGTGTGGCTTAAGGGAAATAGTTTAAAGAGCACCTGCAGGGGACCCCAGAAGAGGAGGTTCGGTGCATCTCTGTGCAAAACCATTGCACAGAGCAGGTAAGTATAACGTGTTTGTTATTTTAACCACTTCAATACTGGGCTATAGTCATATGACGTCCGCAGATGGGATCTCCCATCCTGGGCGGGCGTCATATGATGTCCTCGGCTTCTCACTGCTCCTGCGGGCACCCGGGGGCACAGCCCATCCCAGATCCAGATCCATGGCTCTTTACCATGTGATCGACTGTGACAGACGGTCACATGTACTGCCCACATTCATGGCACTCATGCACGCCCCTAGGTCAAGCGCAGAGTGGTGATCGGGGCTCTCCCTCCCTCCTTATCCTGTTGGACCTTTCTGCTGCATTTGATACTGTTGATCATGGCATTTTTTTAGAAAGGGCTCCATTGCATCGCTGTACTCAATGATACAGCCCTCAGTTGGTTTAAATCATATCTCACAAACAGGACAGACAACATCTCCCTGGGCCCGCATACGCATACAGTTACTTGCGGTGTCCCCCAGGGGTCAGTTCTTGGCCCCATTCTTTTTATTCTCTACCTCACTCCCCTTGGTCAAATGATTAGCCGCCACAAAACTTAATTTCACTGCTATGCCGATGACACACAGATATATGTAAATGCAACAACTGAAACCCCACCTTCACAGTCATCCCTATCAGTACTCACTACCTGTCTGGAGGAGATAAAGGTATGGATGGAGCACAACTTTCTTTAACTAAACAGTTCCAAAACTGAAGTCATGATTGGCACTCCTTACCAGACCAAATCATCATTCATAACTAGCATTACCTTTTCTGGTTCTAATATTCCCCTCTCATCAATAGTTACAAATCTGGGTATAAAAATGGACTCCCAACTCACTTTTGAAGCCCATATAAATCACCTATGTAAGACCTCTTTTTACCACCTCCGTGATATCTCTAAACTCCGTCCCATTCTTTCCTTCTCAGATGCTGAAAAGCTGGTTCATGCCTTTGTCTCCTCCAGACTGGATTACTGTAATGCACTTCTCATTGGGATTCCTAGAAAAAGTCTGCAGAGGCTTTAGTACATCCAAAACTCTGCAGCAAGGATCCTGATGAGAGTGCGGAAACATGAGCACATTACCCCCATTCTCCACTCACTCCATTGGCTTCCTGTCTCCGCCAGGATTGAGTACAAGGTTTCCCTCCTCACACATCAATGTATACATGGACATGCCCCCCCTCCCCACCACCACAAAGAACTTCTTAAACCACAAAGCACATAACGTTCCCTCCACTCCATTCACGCAAACCTTCCTTAAACACCTAGAACTAGACTCAGGACAATGGGAGACAGGGCTTTTCGCGCAGCTACCCCACGCCTGTGGAATGCCCTACATTGACACCTTGAAGGCTCCTCAATCCACTGACTGTTTTAAAAAAAGGTCTCAAGACATTTATTTTTAGCAAAGCTTTTTGTTCTTTTTAGATGTAGGAGTAGCAGAATGTGTTTTGGGGTGTAATTTTTGCTATATACATGCTATGTCTTAGAAATATCTTATAAATTGACAACTTTGTGTAAAATAAATAAAAAAAAAAGATTTTCATTTTCTTTCCACGTTTTCTGAAGACTTGTGTAAAAAAATTAACCGTTCAAAAGACTCATAATTCCTCATAGAATATGCGTTGGGGTGTTTGTTTTCCAAAATGGGGTCATTTTGTGGGTAAATTCACTGCCCTGGTGCTGCAGGGCCTTCAAAAGTGTAATAGGTCATTAGGAAATTAGAGGTGTAATTTATGCTCCAAGAACGCCTGACGGTGCTCCCTGCATGTTGGGCCTCTGTATGTGGCCAGGCTGTGTAAAAATCTCACACATGTGGTATCGCCATACTTAGGAGGAGTAGCAGAATGTGTTTTGGGGTGTCATTCTTGCTACATACATGCTTTGAGTTAGCTATATCTTTGTGTAAAAAAAAAAATACGTTTAAAATTTTCTTTCCACGTTTTCCGAAGACTTGTGGAAAAAAAAAAATGAACCGTTCAAAAAAACTCATTATGCCTCATTGAATAGACGTTGGGGTGTTTGCTTTCCAAAATAGGGTAATTTTGGACCCTCCAGGGCCCTCACAAATGTAATAGGTCGTTAGGAAATTAGAGGTGTAATTTATGCTCCTAGAACCGCTGATGGTGCTCCCTGCATGTTGGACCTCTCTGTGTAGCTAGGCTGTGTAAAAGTCCCACACATGTGTTATTGCCATACTAGGGAGGAGTAGCAGAATGTATTTTGGGGTGTAATTGAAAGTATGCATATGCTGTGTGTGAGAAATAACTTGTTATTATGACAATTTTGTGAAAAAAATAAAAAAATTCTTAATTTTCCCAAGAATTGTGGGAAAAAATTACAACTTCAAAAAACTCACCATGCCTCTTACTAAATACCTTTGACTGTATACTTTTCAAAAAGGGGTCATTTGGGGGGTATTTGTACCTTCCTGACAGGGCCTCAAGAAATTAGATAGGCCGTTATTGCATCAGGTGTGATCAGATGTGATAAATTTTCAATGATTTGCACCATAGCTTGTAGACTCAATAACTTTCACAGAGACTAAATAATATCCACTAATTTGGGTTATTTTTTACCAAAGAGATGTAGCAGTACAAATTTTGGCCCAAATTTTTGAACAAAAATTACTTATTTTCAAAATTTTATCATAGAAACTAAAAAAGTTTTAAATGTTGCTCTTTTTTCACTTATGTCGCAATAAATGAAAAACCCAGTGGTGATTAAATACCACCAAACAAAGCTCTATTTGTATGAAAAAAATGATAACAATTTTGTTTGGGTACAGTGTTGCATGACTGAGTAATTGGCATTCAAAATGTGAGAGCGCTGAAAGCTAAACATTGGTCTGGGCAGGAAGGGTGTATAAATGCCCTGTATTAAAAAGGTTAAAGCAAAAAATGCAGCTTTACAACTGCTTTAAAGAAGAACTTTATTGAAATAGTAGGGAAATACTTTGCAGCCAGCAACTGTAAAGACAATAAACCCCTTGCTAAGGAGCATATAATGAGCAACAAAGCATATAAAGTTCAGCACATCAGGACTGTATAACAGACAACATGGTGTACATACTGGTTAGGACTATGTAACAAACAACATAGGATATGGAGCGAGTGGACATCAATGTACAGCATAGCATATAAATACATTGGTCAGGACATTGTAACATTGATACAAAATATCATATATGGTGTAGCAGTCAGGGCTACATAAAATACAACACAGCATATGGAGTATAGCAGTCAGTGAGGTCATGTGTAACATACAGCATAGTGTATAGAATTATGAGATCAGGATTGTATATAGAGTGTGCTGGTCAGGACTATGCCCAACATTAGTTGCTCAGTGTGCCCCCTTAACACTGGTGGTTAGTACCTCTTCTTACACTGACAGTCAGTGTGCGTGTACTTACTAACAATGGTGCTTTGTGCCTTTATATTAGTGGTCAGTGCTCCCGCTTACACTGTTGGTCAGTACTCCCCCTTATATTAGCAGTCACATTTACATGAATGGACAGTGATGCCTTTTACCTAAGTGGCCAGTACTCCCTCTTATGTTAGCGATCAGTGCACCCTCTTACGTTATTTGTCAGTGCTTCCTTCTACGTTAGTGATTGATGCTCCAGTGGCTGCTGAACACCTAAATAGTCCTTGTATCAATTTGGATGCAATCACTGTTCAGTCAAGAATGTCAAACCAGCTTCTCTAAAAAAAAATACTAAGATTCACATGATTGACATGGATCTACATCTCTGGACAACTCCGATTAACATTAGGTTTTATGCACGCGCGACCCGGTCGGGAGCTCCGTGACCACGGCCGTGGGACCAGCGGGCCCGATCGCCGCTGGTGTTCCACGATCGGGTCACAGAGCTGAGGAACGGGGAGAGGTCTGTGTAAACAAACCTCTCCCCACGCTTCCTACACTGCCTGTCACTAATCGGCTGTTCCCTGTCATCGGGAAAGCCGATCAGTGACGTCAGACGTCAGCCACGCCCCCTAATGTAAAAAAAAACACACACGTCACAGACCATAACCCCTCCCCACCCCCTAGTGGTTAACTCTTTCACTGCCAGTGTCATATATACAGGAATCAATGCATTTAAATAGCATTGATTGCTGTATAAATGACAATGGTCCCAAAAATGTGTCAAAAATGTCCGATGTGTCCGCCATAATGTCGCAGTCACAATAAAAATCGCTGATCGCCGCCAATACTAGTAAAAAAAAAAAATATTAATAAAAATGCTATAAAACTATCCCCTATTTTGTAAACGCTATAACTTTTGCGCAAACCAATCAATAATCGCTAATTGCGATTTTTTTTTTTAACCAAAAATATGTAGAAGAATACGTATCGGCCTAAACTGAGGCTTTTTTTGTTTATAACGCAAAAAATAAAAACCGCAGGGGCGATCAAATACCACCAAAAGAAAGCTCTATTTGTGGGAAAAAGAGGACGCCAATTTTGTTTGGGAGCCACGTCGCACGACCGCGAAATTGTCAGTTAAAACAACGCAGTGCCAAATCGCAAAAAGGGGCCTGGTCCTTTGGCTGCAAATTGGTCCGGGGCTGAAGTGGTTAAAGGGACAGTGCACATTGTTTACAAAAATTTGTATTGCTCCTTTAACCGCTTCAATACAGGGCTTTTAAACACCCTTCCTTACCAGAGCACTTTTTGCGATTCGGCACTGCGTCGCTTTAACTAACAATTGCGCGGTCGTGCGACGTTACACCCAAACAAAATTGACGTCCTTTTTTTCCACAAATAGAGCTTTCTTTTGGTGGTATTTGATCGCCCCTGCGGTTTTTATTTTTTGCGCTATGAACAAAAGAAGAGCGATAATTTTGAAAAAAAACACAATATTTTTTACTTTTTGCTATAATAAATATCCCATTTTTTTTTTTAAAAAAACTATTTTTTTCCTCAGTTTAGGCCGATACGTATTCTTCTACATATTTTTGGTAAAAAAAATCGCAATAAGCGTATATTGATCGGTTTGCGCAAAAGTTATAGCGTCTACAAAATAGGGGATAGATTTATTGAATTTTTTTTTTTTTTTTTTTTTTACTAGTAATGGCGGGGATCTGCGATTTTTTTTTCGTGACTGCGACATTGCGGCGGACACTTCGGACACTTTTGACACATTTTTGGAACCATTCACATTTACACAGCGATCGTTGCTATAAAATTGCAGTGATTACTGTGTAAATGTGACTGGCAGGGAAGGGGTTAACACTAGAGGGCGCTGGAGGGGTTAATGTGTTCCCTAATAGACGTGATTCTAACTGTAGGGGGAGGGGACTTAAGGGGAGGAGACCGATCATGTGTTCCTCCGTCCTGGGATCACATGATCGGTCTCCTCTGCACTGACAGGATGTGGAGCTGTGTGTTTACACACACAGCTCCACGTTCCCGCCCGGTCCCGTTGTTTTAACGGGCAATCGCGGGTGCCCGGCGGACATCGCGGCCGCCGGGCACTCGCACCGGGTCCCGGGCGATGCCGCGGGCGCGCGCGCGCGCGCCGCCGGCGGCGCGCGCGCGCCCCCCAGGCGCGCGAGCGCCCCCCAGGCGGCCGGGAATCCGAGGACGTCATATGACGCCCACCCAGGATGGTAGATCCACCTTGTGGGCGTCATATGACGGCGGGCGGTGTTGAAGTGGTTAAAAAATGCAAAGTTTCCCTCCTTGCAAGGCACTTTGTTATCATGTTGATTAAGAGTACGTTTTCATTCTCACATCCCTAAAAGGAATGCAGGGGTCTGTGTGGGGAATTATCAGAATCTGGGTACCCACTTCACGAATCAGTTCATGAATGAACAACAAAAAGGAAATGTTTACAACTCGAGATCCCACCATGCCCACCAATCTTCATCCACCACTACTCTCTTTGCAAATGACAGCTTGCCAGTGCTGCTAGAATGTAAACACAGCAACAGACATCCTGGGTGATGTCATTGACCAAATACAATGATTACTCATGAGGTTTGTGCCTTTGTGTTCCATGGGAATAATACTTGTATGGAGTTAATGGTTGGAACATTGTGATTGGAGCATGGAAACCAGGATGCCTGTATCCATCTCCCTTTGACTGTTTGGTCGCAGTGTGTTGGGATCATGGGATCTATCTATTACATCTGATGTCTATTTGACCTTTGTTATGAGGGTCCAAAGAGGAGGGTAAGCAGCAGTGTGATCGGTTGCCGTGGTGGTTTTCCTTTCCTGTCCACACATAGTGTATACCCTAACAAGGGTGCTGTCTTCAACAATTTCCATGGACTAATGTTTTATTGAAAAAAAATTTTATGAGCGCTGCACCTATTTTTTTTATCAGTTATCATTGTTGTTCATCAATACTGTGCTTGATAGATCATTATTACTGTTTTAACTGTGATCAGCACAGCAGTTACCCATTTTTATAATTTTATACAGTATCTCACAAAAGTGAGTACACCCCTCACATTTTTGTAAATATATCTTTTCATGTGACAACACTGAAGAAATTACACTTTGCTACAATGTAAAGTAGTGAGTGTACAGCTTGTATAACAGTGTACATTTTTGCTGTCCCCTCAAAATAACTCAACACACAGCCATTAATGTCTAAACCGCTGGCAACAACAAAAGTGAGTACACCCCTAAGTGAAAATGTCCAAATTGGGCCCAATTAGCCATTTTCCCTCCCGGTGTCATGTGACTCATTAGTGTTACAAGGTCTCAGGTGTGAATGGGGAGCAGGTGTGTTAAATTTGGTGTTATCCCTCTCACTCTCTCAAACTGGTCACTGGAAGTTCAACATGGCCCCTCATGGCAAAGAACTCTCTGAGGATCTGAAAAAAATAATTGTTGCTCTAAATAAAGATGGCCTAGGCTATAAGAAGATTGGCAAGACCCTGAAACTGAGCTGAAGCACAGTGGCCAAGACCATACAGCGGTTCAACAGGGCAGGTTCCACTCAGAACAGGCCTCGCCATGGTCGACCAAAGAAGTTGAGTGCACGTGCTCAGCGTCATATCCAGAGGTTGTCTTTTGGAAATAGACGTATGAGTGCTGCCAGCATTGCTGCAGAGGTTGAAGGGGTGGGGGGTCAGCCTGTCAGTGCTCAGACCCTACGCCGCACACTGCATCAAATTGGTCTGCATGGCTGTCGTCCCAGAAGGAAGCATCTTCTAAAGATTTGCTGAAGACAAGCAGACTAAGGACATGGATTACTGGAACCATCTCCTGTGGTCTGATGAGACCAAGATAAACTTATTTGGTTCAGATGGTGTCAAGCGTGTGTGGCGGCAACCAGGTGAGGAGTACAAAGACAAGTGTGTCTTGCCTACAGTCAAGCATGGTGGTGGGAGTGTCATGGTCTGGGGCTGCATGAGTGCTGCCAGCACTGGGGAGCTACAGTTCATTGAGGGAACCATGAATGCCAACATGTACTGTGACATACTGAAGCAGAGCATGATCCCCTCCCTTCAGAGACTGGGCCGCAGGGCAGTATTCCAACATGATAATGACCCCAAACACACCTCCAAGATGACCACTGCCTTGCTAAAGAAGCTGAGGGTAAAGGTGATGGACTGGCCAAGCATGTCTCCAGCCCTAAACCCTATTGAGCATCTGTGGGGCATCCTCAAATGGAAGGTGGAGGAGCGCAAGGTCTCTAACAGCCACCAGCTCTGTGATGTTGTCATGGAGGAGTGGAAGAGGACTCCAGTGGCAACCTGTGAAGCTCTGGTGAACTCCATGCCCAAGAGGGTTAAGGCAGTGCTGGAAAATAATGGTGGCCACACAAAATATTGAAACTTTGGGCCCAATTAGGACATTTTCGCTTAGGGGTGTACTCACTTTTGTTGCCAGTGGTTTAGACATTAATGGCTGTGTGTTGTTATTTTGAGGGGACAGCAAATTTACACGGTTATACAAGCTGTACACTCACTACTTTACATTGTAGCAAAGTTTCATTTCTTCAGTGTTGTCACATGAAAAGATATAATAAAATATTTACAAAAATGTGAGGGGTGTACTCACTTTTGTGAGATACTGTGTATATGTGTGTGTATATATATATATCAATCTCTGAGGCTTTTTATGCCAACGATATAGCCAGGAAAAAGGCGAACTTGAAAAGGAGACAGCCCTAGAACACTCCGCTCCAATTCCTGAGGGGGAGTTAAGAACACGAGGGAGACTCCATTTGGAAAATTTCTTTTTACTCCGAGGTCTGAGCCTAGCTGCTCCCTTGAAGAATTGTTAGACAGAAAAAGATGCCTAGACCCGAGGTTGACAAGGACTGGAAGAAATGGACAGCTCCTACTGCATTTTCAATGATCCATCAGGGCATCAGTGCCTGAAAAACCTCTGCATTTAGAGACTAGGGATGATCCCGATGTTCGAGTCAAACCTATGTTTGACTCGAACATCGGGTCTTCCCCGAACATCGAACATAATGCAGTGTTCGTGGCAAATTCGAAAGCAGCGGAACACTGTTAAAGTCTATGGGACATTAACATGAAAAACGAAAGTGCTCATTCTAAAGGGTCCTGCCCCAGGGGACATGTATCAATGCAAAAAAAAGTTTTAAAAGCGGCCATTTTTTCAGGAGCAGTGATTTTAATAATGCTTGAAAGTGAAACAATAAAAATGAAATATTTATTTAAATAACGTGCCTGGGGGGTGTCTATACTATGCCTGTAAAGTGGCACAGTTTTCCCATGTTTAGAACAGTACCACAGCAAAATTACATTTCTAAAGGAAAAAAGTAATTTCAAACTGATCGCAGCTGTAATGAATTGTCGGGTCTTGGCAATATAGATAAAACTCATTGAAAAAATGGCATGGGTTCCCCCCCAGTCCATTACCTGGCCCTTTGGGTCTGGTATGAATATTAAGGGGAACCCCGAACCAAAAATTAAACAAAAATTGCGTGGGGGTCCCCCCAAAGTCCATACCAGGCCCTTCAGGTCTGGTATGGTTATTAAGCGGAACCCTACGCCTACAAATTAAAAAATGGTGTAGGGTCCCCCAAAATCCGTACCAGACCCTTATCCAAGCACGCGACCTTGCAGATTGCAGGAAAAGAGGGGGGAGACAAGAGAGCTCCCCCCTCCAGTACCATATCAGGCCACATGCCCTCAACATGGGGAGAATGCTTTGGAGTAGCTCCCAAAGCACCTTTCCCAGTGGTTGTGGGGGTCGGTGGGCAGGGGGCTTATCGGAATCTGGAAGCCCCTTTTAACAAGGGGACCCCATATCCCGGCCTCCCCCCCAATGTGAATTGGTAATAAGTACATTGTACCCCTACCATTTCACAAAAAAAGTTTGCTCCAGCTGCCATAGACTGGAAGCCACTAGAGCCAGGGAAGAAAACAGACAAACAGAAAACACCCAAACTGCTGCCATGGATTATGTAATATAAAAGTATACATCACCACACATGGCATGAACACAGATCTGCAATTCAATTCTGCTTTCACGATCAGACCGGATCAGGTAGGATGATCACACCATACTTGAGGGAGGAGCTAGGCCAATGTGCCGCTTGCCTTCCAATTGCCAAGCTTCAGCTCCTTTAGTGCTTCTTCCGTTTGCCCACTCCATACCTCGTTAGTAGCTAAGGCTTATTGGAGTATTGCAACCTGTCTTCCCAGTAGTGGCTGTTGGGCGGTCCTGATCGCGGAGAGGAAAAAACCTTCAGGTAGTTGAATAACCAAACAGCTGCTTAGGAGGAGTACAAAAAAGGAATGCGGCTTCTGGCTAAGAGCAAAGACTTATGGGAGTGGGGTCCTATAGGGGAGGAGTGTAGGCGGGGGTTAACCCATACATATGCTGCCATGGAAACATAAACATAATATACCATTGTGAATACATGTGTTTACTTAGGATACAAGAATAATGGATAGAAAAATATTTTCTCACATTAAGCAAGCTGTTGAAAAGACCTATTGAAAAGACCTGTCATGATTACAAATGAGGCAAAGGTACCTGGGTTAGGTTCCTGGTGGGTACACAGAACATGACTAAAGGTCAAGTGCTAATCTGAACCTCATTTATTCCAAATGGAGTAATGGCCATTTTCTAGGCCAATAGGCAAGGGATTGTGCAACATATCCATGGAGGGCTGGTCACTGCCCTGGAAAACATGTACCAAATTCTGTTTAGTGAGGAGCAGTGATTTTATTAATTCCTTTATCTAGTTTGGCTCTTACTGAATACGTCCAAACCATTGAACCATTAATCACAAGCTGATGGCTACAGTAGCAGCCATCAGCTTGTGCCCATTTTGTTTAGCTGGCTCTCAGTTTGAAAGTGATGTGGCGTGCTGTGAAAAAGTAGGGGAGCGGTCCAACACCCCCCCCCCCCCCCCCCGCCGGCTCCACCAGCACTCTGTCTTACATGATTTCCAGGTTCTCCCACTGTTACGGTGAGCCTATGACCACATCAAACTGTTTCAAGTTCGAGAGTGGGGGGAGACCGAGGCACATCCATGCCTCAATCCCTCCTGTTCTAAATAAACCAGAAACTTCTGATTTGAGATGTTCCATTCACTGGCTAGTACAGCTCTGGAAACATCTAACTGAGCAGAGCTCTGCTGGGTTAGATGCTGTGAAGAAAAGGGAGGACATTAGAGTCTATAACTCCATAAAGAGTTCCTGTCACCTGCCCAATACTATAAGATGGGGTTCATTACCCCTTGTGATAGCAATAAAGTAAAAATAAATAAATACATAAAATAAAAAAAATGAAAAATAATTAAATGTATTAAAACAAATTAACCTTAACCCCCATTTTCCTGTGCACACCTGCAAATACAAAAGCACATGTGCATGTAAACCGTAGTCACACAACACATGTGAAGTATCACCACAAATATCAGACAGAGCAATAATCCTAGCACAAGATCTCATAGTTAAAGCGGAGGTCCGACAATTTTTTTTTTTTTTAAAGCTAGCAACTATAAATACTGCAGCTTCTGACTTTTAAAATAAGGACACTTATGCCTCGTACACACGTACGGACTTTTCCCGGCGGACCTAAGTCCAGCGGACAATCCGCTGGACTTTCCCGCTAGGTACGCTGGACTAAAAAGCGAACGGACTTGACCACACACGATCACGCAAAAAGTCCGGCGGTTCACGCGATGACGTACAGCACGTACGACGGGACTAGAAAAAGGAAGCTCGAGATCCCAAACGACACCCTTTGGGCACCGTCAGCTGATCTCGTGTGTATCGCGTGTTAGTTGACGTTTGGTTAGAGACGATTCGCGCTTCTCAGACTTCTGCTTAATTCGTTCGCTTCTGCCGTTCAGTTTGTGCTTGTGAGGTTTGTATCTGGCTTTCAGTGCGTGTGGATCAGTTCCTACCTGTTCTCAGGCCGTTCTGGTCCGCTCGTTCCTGTTTTTCAGGTCGTTCTTCATAGGCCTTGCTGTTCTTCAGTGCGTTCTGTTAAGTTGTTTGTTTGATCAGCCGACCGTTTTGAAGCCATGGAGTGTGGACGTACTCGGGAACGAGTTCGTGCTGTGCAGGGGCTCGGTGTTGCGGTTAACACCTTGGCACGAGCCCAGTCCATGAACAGGGTGAGGAGGAGTTCATGGACCAAGAATTGGTTGCGCCAGCGTGACCAATTCTCGCATATGCCTTTGCTCCGTGAGATCCGTGAGAATAATCCTGATGATTTCAGGAATTATCTCCGGATGACGGACCCCATTTTTCACCGTCTGTTGGCTTCGCTGTCCCCTTATATTACCAGGCAGAATACCTGCATGCGGCAAGCCATCAGTGCGGAGCAGAGGCTAGTCGCCACGTTGCGTTACTTGGCGACGGGGAGAAGCTTGCAGGACCTCAAGTTCACGACAGGCATCTCCCCCCAGGCTCTGGGGCTCATTATTCCAGAGACCTGTTCTGCCATTATCCACGTCCTGCAGGAGGAATACATTAAGGTAAGTCTTCTCTTTTAAAATTACCTATGTCTTGTATGTTTGCTAATGTAGTGCATCAATGTCATCATTAGCTAATTTCCATGATAGGACTATTCTATGAATGTCCCCTATTCCTTTTTTTTTTTTTATTTTTGTTTTTTTGTCTAGTATTTTATGGTTGACTTATCGAAATAGCTTTAAGATTGTATTATTTAGTGGGTCACATGCATATTTCCTTGCACCAACCTCCCCAGCATGGAAGCTTGGCCCCCTAAACACCCCTAGCCTAGTCACTTTCTTTTTTTAAAAATGTATATTACCAGCTCCATTGTACTGCTTTACTCACCCCCCCTTTCACCCCTTTCACCCCCCTTGACCCTCATTTTTAAATTGATTGCATGTGGTTTTGGTCAGCTTGTAATTAACCCACCCCCCCCACACCCCCTGATAATTAATTGCATGTGGTTTTGGTCAGCTTGTAATTAACCCACCCCCCCCCCCCACACCCCCTGATAATTAATTGCATGTGGTTTTGGTCAGCTTGTAATTAACCCACCCCCCCCCACACCCCCTGATAATTAATTGCATGTGGTTTTGGTCAGCTTGTAATTAACCCACCCCCCACACCCCCTGATAATTAATTGCATGTGGTTTTGGTCAGCTTGTAATTAACCCACCCCCCCCACACCCCCTGATAATTAATTGCATGTGGTTTTGGTCAGCTTGTAATTAACCCACCCCCCCCACACACCCCCTGATAATTAATTGCATGTGGTTTTGGTCAGCTTGTAATTAACCCCCCCCCCCCACACCCCCTGATAATTAATTGCATGGGGTTTTGGTCAGCTTGTAATTAACCCACCCCCCCCACACCCCCTGATAATTAATTGCATGTGGTTTTGGTCAGCTTGTAATTAACCCCCACCCCCCACACACACCTTTAATTAATTGCATGTGGTTTGTGTCAGCTTGTAATTAACCCCCCACCCCCCACACACACCTTTAATTAATTGCATGTGTATTGTGTGACCTTACAATTATTTACTCCCCACCCACATCCCCATTATTATCTTCTCTGGTCCATCAGAGGGGTCATCAATCAGAGATTTGTCCCTTTTATCCTTAATCTTTTGGCTTTATTTCAAGGACTTACAAAATAAATGCATGTGAAGAAGTAAACGTTTATTCAAAGTTGTACATAGTGAACAAGGGAATGCTCAGAAGGCATGGTATGTTTGCAATAGGGATACAGTCAGTTGATACAGTTTATAACATGTCAAAAGAGCAAAACATACAAAGCATTTATGACAGAGGTATGACTGTGGTCCTTTGTCAAGGCAAATTGTATCCTTCCTAAGGATACAATTTGCCTTGACAAAGGACCACAGTCCGAAACATGTTGGCATCTTCCTTACCATATGTACCAAGCAAGTTTATACCTCTGTCATAAATGCTTTGTATGTTTTGCTCTTTTGACATGTTATAAACTGTATCAACTGACTGTATCCCTATTGCAAACATACCATGCCTTCTGAGCATTCCCTTGTTCACTATGTACAACTTTGAATAAACGTTTACTTCTTCACATGCATACATCGTTTTAAAGTGTCTATCTTTACCCCAAGCATCCCCTAGGGGTACTGGCCTTACTTTATGCACATTATGGCCTACTATTAAAACTGTTATACAATTTTGGGATGCGATAGACCATTTGCTGTTCCCACCTACTTGCCCACCCAAACAATTTTACAAAATAAATACATATGTTCTTCCAAATTGTTTGTTAATTTGTTGCATTTAGTTTGGTGTTTTGCCTGGTTTTTAATTTGAATTGTATCTTTCTGTTTGACTTCACAGTGTCCCTCCACGCCACAGGAATGGCAGACTGTGGCTTCCCAGTTTGCTGCCCGTTGGGACTTTCCCAACTGCGGAGGGGCGATTGACGGCAAACATGTGCGAATTGTGCCCCCACCCCATTCGGGGTCATACTATTGGAATTATAAGGGGTTCCATAGTATCGTGTTGATGGCGGTGGTGTCGGCACAATATGACTTTCTGTATGTGGATGTGGGGAAAAACGGCCGGATGTCGGACGGAGGAGTCTTCAACCACACGGAGTTCGGTCATCGTCTCCAGACTGGTGGGCTGGAGCTGCCACCAGATGAAGATAATGTGGAGGGACTCCCCTTCGTCTTCATTGCCGACGAGGCGTTCGGTCTGGGTGACCATCTGATGAGGCCATTTCCCCAACGATCCCTCACCCCTGAGAGGAGGATTTTTAATTATCGGTTGGCCAGAGCAAGAAGGGTGGTGGAAAATGCCTTTGGTATTATGGCCAACCGTTTCAGATTGCTCCTTACATCCCTACATCTGGCAGAGTACAAACTGAATACTATTATTCTTGCATGCTGTGTCATGCACAATTATTTACGCAAACATTCAGGAACATACTCCTTACCAATTGGCCCTGAGGCCGGAGTGGAAGGCAACATGACAGGGCTGGATAATCGCCCTCTTGGTTCGGCACCACAATCAGCCCAGCAAGTGCGGGACCTTTATTTACAGTATTTTAATGGTAGGGGGCCCATTGAAATGGCAGCAGACCCTTAAACCATCTTTTTGATTTACAAAGAATAAATACAGTTATTTATGTTTGAAATATTGGTAGTTTCGTATTGTTTTGCTTTTAATTTGGCCTGTTTTATATGTTGTCCTAGTGCACATCTTAATAGTGGCAAACTTGTTTTGCGTTTAGTAAATAAGCCCCTTTGTCAATGAACCACAACATGTTTTTGTCAAACTGGTAGTATTTAAAAAGAAGAAGCCACACATTGTTTAATTTGTGCAAACATTTTTTTTTTTATTCTAGTGCACATCCAAACCTTTTTTATGTTTTTTCTTTTTTTTGTTTTTTTGTTTTTTTGGTATTTTTGGTTAATTTTTTTTTTTTTTTTTTTTTTTTCAACAACATTTTTTTTTTTTTTTTTTTATGTTATCTTTTTTACATTTTTTTGGTGTTTTTCTCACAACATATTTTTTTTATTTTTGAGATTGATTTTTTAAAACAAACATAAAAACATGTTTTAAAATGGTAAAAAATTTAGGCTTAGCATTTGAAATTATTTACACAATGTAAAAGTCCAGAACTTACAAAGTTCAACAGGTAACCCATGAACAGTAGAAGCCAAATTTAGAATATGCACACTAATTGAACTGGAAAATGGGTAATGTCAACATGTGCTATGTTCCATCATGGGGAATCAATGGACGTGTTTTGTGTGTGAAACCCCTTCCCTCTCACCTACTAGCATTAGGGGTTGCAAACACCAAATGCGTCCATTGAGATCCCCTGATGGCACATAGCACATGTTGACATACCGTGTGCATATTAAAAATTTGGCCTCTAAAATTTGTAAAACAGCGCATCAAAAGGGGAATGAAGGACATGATTGATGTTAAGAAATGTAAAAGGGGTCTTTAGATTCTCCCCAAAACATCAATCATGTCCTTCATTCCCTGCTGCATGGTGGCCATCTCCTTCTGCATATTTTCCAGCTGCAGATTCCAGGCCATGATCTGGCCAATAAGCCTGTGGGCACTGTCTGTGGAAAATGGCTCCGCAGCTTGTCCTTCCACAAACAGATCAGCATCACCTAAAAGTTGGGTAGATAAAACACAAGAAAAAAAGTGTCAAAAACATGCAGACCTTAATTAATTAGCTCAATCTGTGTTCTGAGACACTCACTTGGTGGGGTGCAGATTTGATCCACTTCAACGACCTGTTCCGCCACATCCACGCGCGGGCTTGGGCTAACTGCCCAATTAGTCTGGTGAGGCCGGGAGGTCCTCGTAGGTTCGGACTGACGTCTGAGTCTTTTGCCCCCTATGGTAATGGAACACAAAAAGGTACACTTTTAATCACACTGATATTTGAGTGCCAAAATAGGATTAGTAAACATTGTTTAAAAGTCTTGTCCAATTATTAGCAGTTTGTTAGAAGATCCTACTTGAAGACAGAATTGAAATGTCTATCTAATGAAACTCCAATACTTAAACCGCCCTTCAACCCTAAATTTGAACTTCCGCTCATTGGATCCCTGCACCCCTGTGGTGTCTTATTTTCAACCTTTTAGGGGGGAGGGGTTGCAGATACCTGTGTAAGGCAGGTATTTGCACACACGTCCGGCCCTAGACTCCCACAGAAGTATACGCCACATCCCGTCCCACCGTGCTGTCTGCTGGGACACACAGGGGTCCCCGAGCTCGCGCGGACCAGTCCTATTGCATTGCGCAACTGGCGCATGCCCAATAGTGACCCGGGAAGTGAAGCCGCAAACATTAATTTCATGATTGCAAGATCAGAGATTGTAGCTGCACCATCCAAGGGACAGGTGAGTGTACTTCTTTGAAAAGTCACCACCTACAGTATTTGGAGATGATGAGCATTTTTTGGGAATTGTGAGCATGAGACCCTGCTTAACATATTTATCCCCCCCCCCCAAAACAGCCTCTGGAGTCCCTGTGTAAGTTACCCCTAAAACCCTTACTACAGCAGTAATTGTATAGATAGTGACAATAATAAACAACCTTACAACTCCAACAACCCAAAGCCAGGTAAACTCAATAAACGTTATGAAGACAAACTGAACTTTCATCAAATATGCGCAAGTTTCACGTACGAATGGTAATAACATCTGCGCAAGTTTCACGTACGAATGGTAATAACATCTGCGCAAGTTTCACGGACGAATGGTAATAACATCTGCGCAAGTTTCACGTACGAATGGTAATAACATCTGCGCAAGTTTCACGTACGAATGGTAATAACATCTGCGCAAGTTTCACGTACGAATGGTAATAACATGTGCGCAAGTTTCACGTACGAATGGTAATAACATGTGCGCAAGTTTCACGTACGAATGGTAATAACATGTGCGCAAGTTTCACGTACGAATGGTAATAACATGTGCGCAAGTTTCACGTACGAATGGTAATAACATCTGCGCAAGTTTTACGTACGAATGGTAATAACATGTGCGCAAGTTTCACGTACGAATGGTAATAACATCTGCGCAAGTTTCACGGACGAATGGTAATAACATCTGCGCAAGTTTCACGGACGAATGGTAATAACATCTGCGCAAGTTTCACGGACGAATGGTAATAACATCTGCGCAAGATTAGACATATCAAGTATAACCATAGTAGCGCACGTGCTTGACTTACTTTTTTTGATGGCTTTTCGAATTCTCCTGTACTGATCGTGCTCCCTGGATTTGATGTCGGACCATCGCTTGCGCAGTTGATCCTTGCCCCTTCGTACGCCGAATTTCTGCTCCAGGGTGCTGACGATTGTAGTGAGAATCTTGTCCTTGCGCAAGTTGGGTCGAGGGTACGGGCCATTTTCCCCGTCGTAATCTTCCCTTTGGAGGATGTCCACCATCTCCACCATCTCTTCAAAGGCCATATTGGTGGCTTTATATCTGCTGCTGGATGCAGATGTGTTCGCTTCTTGGCTTTCCTCCGCGCTACTGGCTGAGAATGT
The DNA here is from genome assembly GCA_028564925.1 of Lithobates sylvaticus. Lineage (NCBI taxonomy): Eukaryota > Metazoa > Chordata > Amphibia > Anura > Ranidae > Lithobates > Lithobates sylvaticus. The sequence goes on from CM053026.1 coordinate 284,079,482, forward strand.
GTCCGCCATATTCATGAATTTATTCACCCACAATGCAACGAGGGGAAGCGGGGCGGGGAATACTCGTCAGGAGGAACGTCATGGGCGGGCAACGCGGAGGACGCAGGCGGACTTCGACGCGTGCGCAGTGTATATAAGGCTGTTTGAGGGCCCCACGTGTTCCCGAACGGAAGTAGCGAGCGCTGTGTACGAAGGTAAGTGTTTTCTAGGATGCATTACTGTGTTATTTTGGGTTTTGGGCCTGCATTTTTTAAGGATATGTGTGTGTTGCTGCCTGTGTGTAGGGGTTGCTGCCTGTGTGTAGGGGTTGCTGCCTGTGTGGATGTGTTGCTGCCTGTGTGTAGGGGTTGCTGCCTGTGTGTAGGGGTTGCTGCCTGTGTGTAGGGGTTGCTGCCTGTGTGTAGGGGTTGCTGCCTGTGTGGATGTGTTGCTGCCTGTGTGTAGGGGTTGCTGCCTGTGTGTAGGGGTTGCTGCCTGTGTGGATGTGTTGCTGCCTGTGTGTAGGGGTTGCTGCCTGTGTGTAGGGGTTGCTGCCTGTGTGTAGGGGTTGCTGCCTGTGTGTAGGGGTTGCTGCCTGTGTGGATGTGTTGCTGCCTGTGTGTGGGTGTGTTGTGTAATGTTTGGTAAGAAAAACTGGTTGTGCGTTTTAAGTAACATTTGTGTTTTTGGTCTTTTGTATTGCCATTACTAACAAAACAGAAACAAACATGTCAGCACCCCAGTTGAATCCATTCAAGGACCAGCAGTTCATGTCCGAATTCATTGCCCTGTACAGAAAAAATACCAACCTGTGGCAGCTCAAGAACCCTTTATATGGCAATAGGGATGTCCGGAAGGCAACACTGGGGCCACTTGTGGATTTTGTGAAGACTCAAGTCCCCAACGCAAACACCAAGTTTGTGGAAGCCAGAATTGCAAGTTTAAGGCACATGTACAAGCGGGAGCGCAAGAAGATTGAGGAATCAGTCAGATCAGGAGCAGCAGCAGAGGATGTTTATGTACCCAAGCTGTGGTACTACAACCAACTGACTTTTATAGGTGACCAGATGGAACCCAGGCAATCACTGTCCACTCTTCCCTCCACCCTTCCCTCCACTCTTCCCTCCACTCTTCCCTCCACCCCAGCTGAGGCTTCCACGGAAGGAGAAGACCCCTCCACCTTGGAGCAGGCTGATGCGCCCAGCTGGAGCCAGGTATATATTTAGTAGCCTAAATTGTGATTGTGTGAATATTAATGCTGTAAACGTTAAAATGTGAACCAATTAACACCCTGAACTCAGAATTGTGAAAAAAGCTCCCAAAAATTCTGCACACTTCTAAAAAGTGTTGGTGCAACATATCGATACATATATAGTGTATACATACATCCAGTAGTGGCAAAAAAAGCGTTATACAACATTGGTGATCTGCTTGGAAAATGCAGGGGTCCAAATGATAGCCTTTTGGATCTTTTAGAAAATTTAGATGCTCGTTCCTAAGTTTACAATTGGATGATTGAGGAGGCCAGAAACCACAAAACAGGTGTTTGATTTTTGTTTTTATTTGCACACAGGATGAGCTGACCCAGGATGATGCCGGGCCAAGTGGTATGGAGGAGGAGGACATGACCAGCGAGAGCCAGGAGGTGGCTGGGCCCAGCACGAGCCAGAGTGACAGCCAGACCCGATTAAGAAGAAGTCTACCTCAACCCCTGCCCTTACCCCCAAGAAGGCCCAGGAGGATGACCATTGTTGAGGAGGAATCACTCCAACTGATTCGGAAGGCGAGTGCGATTCTCGACAAACCCCCCCTTCCAGAAGAGGCCTATGCCAGCTACTTGTCCAGCAGGTTGCTGGAAATGGAGAGGGGCCAACGGCACCTGTGTGAGGGCCTCATTTCTGATGCAATTAGGGGGGGTTTGAGGGGTGAATTACGAGAATCCACCCGCCTGACACATGAAGGCCCGACACCAACTTCTCCTCCTCCTCCTCCTCGTCTTCCTTCTTCCTCCTCCTCCTCCTCCTCCTCCTACCACAAGTCAGCCTCCAAGGAAGCGTGCAGGGAAGACTGCAGGGAAGAGTGCAGGGCAGCGTGGTGGGAAGAGTCGGAAGTGATTGCCTGGCTTCAGTCTGGTCTCACAGAAGACACAGGCTGTTGTAGTGCCACAGCTTGGGGACATAGATGTCATCTGCTGCTGTTCCTGGTCTGTCTGATTCCTGGTCAATCTTCTTGTGCTCCCTATATTGGATGAAATGTGCCCAAGCTTAATTTTTGGCTTCACAAACTTGATGTCTGCCGTTGGGGCAAAAAGTCTTCACAAAATCTACAAGTGGCTCCAGTGTTGCCTTCCTATTTTGTTTTGCCTTGTTTGTTTTAACCAGAATAAATGGTCATTTAATTTTCATCAAATAATGATATACGTGCTTGTTATTCAAAAACATAGTTTCTTTAGGAGTAGGCAGGTACATGTCTAAACATTCATTTGACAATACAAGTGTAAAGTGCAACTTCAATGGAACTGCAAGTGCAGTCGCTGGAAAGGTGAGGGTTAAGATCTGAATTAAGGGCAAGCTCTGCTGACTCCACAATTGTATCATGTGTAATAACTAATCCTTTTGATAACCAACAAATAATAAAAAATATCTATATAGAGATATATGTACATATATATATATATATATATATATATATATATATATATATATATATATATATATATATATATATATATATATATATATATATATATATATATATATTTATACACGTATAGATCTATATATCTATATATATTATATATATATATATGTAGATATAGATATATATTTTTTTGGGCTTATTGAGAAATATAGATATATTTTTCATTTGGTGATTTGGATATCTATATCTATATCTATATCTATATATATATATATATATATATATATATATATATATATATATATATATATATAGAGATAGAGATAGAGATATAGATATAGATATATATATATATATATATATATACAAATATATAACTTCACTAAAGAATGGTGAAGAAAAAACGTTCGGGAGTACTCTGCGTGAATATACAAGCAGCAAGGCAAAATCATTCTTCAAGTACGATAACATACAAATCCCGCTGTCAGAAAACCAAAAAAAAAAAATTCAGCAACGTGACGATTGTGCGAGCTTCAAAACGAAGGCTAGTTTTACCAGACCGAGCGAGTCCGTGACATACTAGCTACTGAGCATGCGTCCTTTTTGGTATGCCGGACCATACTACACACGACCGGATTATCCGCTGGACTGCCAAGTCCAGCGGATAATTTGAAAACAAAACCTGAAACTTTAGTCCGCCGTACTTTGGCCAAAAAAAGTCCGCCGGCGCCCACACACGAGGGGATTATCCGCTGGACTTCGGTTCAGCGGATAATCCCGCGGGATAGTCCCTTCGTGTGTACGCGGCATTACCTGTCCAGGGCGCCCACGATGTCGGCACCCGAGGCCAAACCGTCCCGCCGCCATCTTCAGTAAGGGAATCAGGAAGAGAAGCCTTGCGGCTTCACTTCCTGGTTCCCTACTGTGCATGCACAAGTCGCGTTGCACTTTCTGAATGGTCCCGCTGTCTTCTGTGACCTGTGTGTTTCCCAGAAGGCAGCAGGGGGAGGAGGAGGGGCTGGAAATTTTGTGGATCTTACCCGGAAGTGGGAGCAGATACCTGGTTTTGACAGGTATCCGCTCCCCCTCGCCCCAAAAAATGCCAAATCTAGCAGTGGGAGGAGGTGCGAACAAGCGGAGCTTCCACTTTTGGGTGGCGCTCCGCTTTAAGGGATGGAATGGTGACCATTAATCGCTGGATGATCTTCACCTCAGCTACCTGTGATCCTTTTGCCAGTGCATTCTGGTTACTCTGTGTCACAGGTACTCACCCAGGCCGAGATGCTGAGAGCTGCTTCCCTTGCGACTAAGTGCAAGATGCCCCTGGAGTGGGTACAGAAGGCACCGAGCAAAAAGATGCACGGGTTGCCAGCAGGTGGGTTGCAGGTGGTGTGCAGTGAGGCTGATGACCGTGTGTAGATGAGGCTGCACTGGAAGTAGACACCTGGCAGGATCAACACAAGGCAGAGGCTGTAGAGGAACCAGGTCATACACTGGGAGACAGTCCTGGGGTGCATATGTGTCAACACCACGGTTAAGGCAGCAGGAAGTCCAGGAAGCAGGCCGAGGGTCAAACACAGGTAATCAAGCAGGAGGATACCCAAGAGGCAAGCCAGGGGGTCAAACAATGGTAAGTAGCAGAAGAATGTCCAGGAGGCAGGCCGAGGGTCAAACAAAGGTAATCAAGCAGGAGGATATCCAAGAGGCAAGCCAAGGGGTCAAACACTGGTAAGTAGCAGAAGAATGTCCAGGAGGCAGGCCGAGGGTCAAACACAGGTAATCAGGCAGAAGGATATCCAAGAGGCAAGCCAAGGGGTCAAACACTGGAGAGTAGCAGCGGTGGTCAGAAGAGGTCCGGGTCAAGCACAGGTAATCGGGTAGGCACAAGGAACAGGATACAGGATACAGGAAGCCAGGTACTCAGGAAACAGAGACAACAAACCAGCAATTTCTGAGGGGAAGGAGAAGGCCTTTTATAGGCCAGGTAAGTGGTCAGGTGGGGTATCTGGGCTCGCGCATGCGCACACGCCTCCTGTCAGGGCCGCGCACGGACGTGCGCCGCGCTGGGTGAACAAGGACACATACCCGAGAGCCGCGAACCCACACATGTGCACCCGATGTCCCGCGTACCTGTGTGCACTGCTGAGCCGCTCTATCCCGCATGCGTACCCTAGGAAACCTGCGCTGAAGCGCGATATTTCTCTGACACTCTGCTGTTTGACTGCTCATTTCTGTCGCATTCCTGAATACCTCCTTGACTCATCCTGATCATTACCTTGGCTTGCTGCTTGACCTCACTCCTGACTGACTTCTGTTATTGGCTATTTACCCATGCATGGCCCTGGCTTGTCACTGGACCCTGCTTCTGTTACTTCTACCTACCTGTGTATGACCCTGGTCTGGATCCTGACCACATCTTCTCATCCAGTCATCTGACCATGTATGACATTGGCCCGGCCTTCAGACTTTATCTTCTTGCCTACTAGTATCCGGTCCTGTTTACCCTGCCTACCAGGTCTGCCTTCTGGGTCCTAGGGTCTTACCCCACACTTCTACTCTACCAGTGCATGGGCTGCCTGCCATAATTGATCATAAAGTGTCCTTCTTCAGCATCTCTGCAGACCATCTCTACAGATAATCATTTTCCATCCAGGTCCCTGCCTCCTGTTCTACCCTTAGTCTCTCACTCCTGTTCTCACATTCAGGTATTTTTGAACCAGAGCCGCAAGAAAAGTAAGGTAAGTACATTTTTATGTTGGTTACACAGAAGGGAATGCGAAGACGCTTTGAAAGACAACTTTAACCAAAGCAAAGTTGTCCTTTAAGTGAATGGAATGCCTCAAAAATATGGTGACCATTTGCAGTTCTTTCCTCTAATCACACCAAGCACCCATCCTTACACACAGGCACATCCCAGACACAAAGTTATTTTCCTACTCATATTCAAAATTACATTTTGAAATTAATTATAGAAATCACAAATAATTGATCAATGAATTTTGTTAAACACCCTTATACATAAGCATGCACATTATACCCTGTTTTCCTTTCCACATTTTCACTGCTCATTGAATTGGCATATTTTTCTAATTTTTCGATTAAAATAGAAACATATAGTGTAATAAATAATTGAGTGCGAACCATAGAAAAGATAGAAGCAGGGAAACAGGAAAATGCAGCAAATCCAATTTTAAGAGATTGACTCTATCTAGTAAGCAATAAGCATAAAACATAAACACAAATGCTTAGATCACAAGTACAAGTAATTTTTCAAATGCGATGTAATAGAAATCTGCGCTTCAGTTTTTTATAGCTAAGTTCAATCAGAGGAGAACATTCTTTTCACTACAACAAACATAGCAAAGCCCTAGCTATTAAATAGTTTTCATTCCAAGTGCTTGTAAGAAGATACAAATTACTATTTAGATTCTATATTTCTTTGAGAGTACAATCAATTGACTGGCATTTTCCTCTATTAATGGCTCCAGGTTGCATCAATCTATGTAACTTAATAGCATTTTGATAGAACATGATGTCTTTAAGACTTAAGAAATGTCTAATAGAAATCTGGCTTTGCCCTGGATGTATAGTAGGCAGAAGTTACTAGAAATCTCTCTCAGAATCCATTTTCATTTCTCAACAATCTTTTATGGCTTAACCACTTGTAACCGCCTGCCCGTAATGTACTGCAGACGGGCAGTCTGCACAGGCAAAACAACGTACCCGTACATTGCTTCCTGCATCTGGGTTTATAACCTGCGTGCACCCCTGCAGGTACCTGCTGGGATTGTACACAGCAGGAGTCTATAGGCAAGTCCCGGCCAATGATTCATGGCCAGGACCTGCTGATTGGATGTGTGCAATCACAGCCCAGAGCCCTGTGTTGACAATCAGTGAACAAAGAGATCTGTAGTAAAAACAGCACACATGACACATTTGTTAGGCAAATATTTAACCCCTTGATTACCCTAGATGTTGAACCCTTTCCCAGCCAGTGTCATTAGTATAATGATAGTGCACAGTATTAGCACTGATCACTGTATTAATGTCATTGGTGATGTCATTGTCAGATAACCCCCCCCCCCCCCTTGTGTCAGTTAGTCCCATTATAAGTCACTGATCGCCACCATTAGTAGTATAAAAAAAAGTAAAAGTTCACATATATACAAATATATATATACACACACACAGTTGTGCTTCATACGTTTACATACCCTGGCAGAATTTGTGATTTCTTGCCCATTTTTCAGAGAATATGAATGATAACACAAAAACTTTTCTTTCACCTATGGTTAGTGTTTGTCTGGAGCCATTTATTATCAATCAGCTGTGTTTATTCTTCTTAAATCATAATCACAACAGAAACTACCCAAATTACCCTGGTCAAAAGTTTACATACCCTGGTGATTTTGGCCTGATAACATGCACACAAGTTGAAACAAAGGGGTTTGCATGGCTATTAACCGCTTCAATACAGGGCTTTTAAACACCCTTCCTTACCAGAGCACTTTTTGCGATTCGGCACTGCGTCGCTTTAACTAACAATTGCGCGGTCGTGCGACGTTACACCCAAACAAAATTGACGTCCTTTTTTTCCCACAAATAGAGCTTTCTTTTGGTGGTATTTGATCGCCCCTGCGGTTTTTATTTTTTGCGCTATAAACAAAAGAAGAGCGACAATTTTGAAAAAAAAACACAATATTTTTTACTTTTTGCTATAATAAATATCCTATTTTTTTTTAAAAAAACAATTTTTTTCCTCAGTTTAGGCCGATACGTATTCTTCTACATATTTTTGGTAAAAAAAAATCGCAATAAGCGTATATTGATCGGTTTGCGCAAAAGTTATAGCGTCTACAAAATAGGGGATAGATTTATTGAATTTTTTTTTTTTTTTTTTTTTTACTAGTAATGGCGGCGATTTGCGATTTTTTTTTCGTGACTGCGACATTGCGGCGGACACTTCGGACACTTTTGACACATTTTTGGAACCATTCACATTTACACAGCGATCGTTGCTATAAAATTGCAATGATTACTGTGTAAATGTGACTGTCAGGGAAGGGGTTAACACTAGAGGGCGCTGGAGGGGTTAATGTGTGTCCCTAATAGGAGTGATTCTAACTGTAGGGGGAGGGGACTTAAGGGGAGGAGACCGATCATGTGATCCTCTGTACTGGGATCACATGATCGGTCTCCTCCCCGCTGACAGGACGTGGAGCTGTGTGTTTACACACACAGCTCCACGGTCCCGCCCGGTCCCGTTGTTTTAACGGGCAATCGCGGGTGCCCGGCGGACATCGCGGCCGCCGGGCACTCGCACCGGGCCCGAGCGATGCCGCGCGCGCGCCCCCCCAGGCCGCCGGGAATCCGAGGACGTCATATGACGCCCACCCAGGATGGTAGATCCACCTTGTGGGCGTCATATGACTATGGGCGGGTATTGAACTGGTTAAAGGTGACCATCCTCACCTGTGATCTGTTTGCTTGTAATTAGTGTGTGTGCATAAAAGGTCAATGAGTTTCTGTACTCCTGACAGACCCTTGCATCTTTCATCCAGTGCTCCACTGACGTTTCTGGATTTTGATTTAAAAAAGCAAAATAATTATCAAAGGATCTGCGGGAAAAGGTAGTTGAACTGTATAAAAGAGGGAAGGGATATAAAAAATATCCAAGGAATTAAGAATGCCAATCAGCAGTGTTCAAACTCTAATCAAGAAGCGGAAAATTAGAGGTTCTGTTGAAACCAAACCATAGTCAGGTAGACCAACTAAAATGTCAGCAACAACTGCTAGGAAAATTGTTTGTGATGCAAAGAAAAACCCACAAATAACTTCAGGTGAAATACAGGACTCTCTTAAAACATGTGATGTAGCTGTTTCAAGATGCACAATAAGGAGGCACTTGAAGAAAGATGGGCTGCATGGTCCAGTCGCCAGAAGAAAGCCATAACTATGCAAATGCCACAAAGTATCCCGCTTACAATATGCCAAAAAGCACAGAGACAAGCCTCAAACCTTCTGGCACAAAGTCATTTGGAGTGATGAGACCAAAATTTAGCTTTTTGGCCATAACCCTAAACGCTTCATTTGGAGAGGAGTCAACAAGGCCTATGATGAAAGGTACACGATTTCTACTGTGAAACACGGAGATGGATTGCTGATGTTTTGGGGATGTGTGAGCTAGAAAGGCACAGGGAATTTGCTCAAAATTGATGGCAAAATGAATGCAGTATGTTTTTAAAAAATACTGGAGATATATTTGCATTCATCAGCCAGGAAGCTGCGCATGAAACATACTTGGACATTCCAACATGACAATGATCCAAAACACAAGGCCAAGTTGACCTGTCATCAGCTACAGCAGAATAAAGTGAAGGTTCTGGAGTGGCCATCTCAGTCTCCTGACCTTCATATCATTGAGCAACTCTGGGGAGAGCTCAAACGTGCAGTTCATGCAAGACAGCCCAAGAATTTCCAGGAACTGGAGGCTTTTTGCCAAGAGGAATGGGCAGCTTTACCATCTGAGAAGATAAAGAGCCTCATCCACAAATACAACAAAATACTTCAAGCTGTCATTGATGTTAAAGGGGGCAATACACAGTTTTAAGAACTGGGGTACGTTAACTTTTTATCAGGGTAATTTGGGTAGTTTCTGTTGTGATTATGATTTAAAAAGAGTAAACGCAATTGATTGATAATAAATGGCTTCAGCCAAACACTAACCATGAGTGAAAGAAAAGTTTTTGTTATCATTCACATTCTCTGAAAAATGGCCAAGAAATCATAAATTCTGCCAGGGTATGTAAACTTATGAGCACAACTGTATGTATGTGTGTATATATATATATATATATATATATATATATATATATATATATATATATATATATATATACATACATATATACCATAGTTATAACTTTCACGCAAGTCAATTAATATACACTTATTGGGATTTTTTTTTCTTTACCAAAGACATGTAGCAGAATACATTTTGACCAAAATTTATGAAGAAATTAGATTTTTTTAAATATTTTAATGGATATGTTTTGTAGCAGAATGTAAAAATTATTTTTTTTTTTTTTTCAGCCTTTTTTTTATTTATATCACAAAAATGAAAAACCCAGTGGTGATCAAATATCACCAAAAGAAATCTCTTTTTGTGCGAGAAAAATGATATAAATTTTGTTTGGGTACAGTTTTACATGATTGTGCAATTGCCAGTTAAAAAAAGTAGCAAAGTGATGAGAAAAATCTTCCAGAGCTCAAGTGGTTAATTGTAGAGGAAACATACATAAATGTACACAAAACACCCAAATATGCCTTTCTGAGGTTCAATGTGCAAATGAGACCGAGGGGGAGATTTACTAATGCTAGAGAGTGCAAAATCTGACGCAGATCTGCCTAGAAACCAATCCGCTTCCAGGTTTTATTGTCAAAGCTTAATTGAACAAGCTGAAGTTAAAAGCTGATTGGCTGATTTGCACAACTGCACCAGATTCTGAGTGCACCAGTTTTAGTAAATCTCCCCTAGAGTGCCTGGTTTTGAAGCTATAACCCTTATTTTATCACTGTTTCACATAGGGCCTTATAGAGCAATATGTCATTACCTAAAGTTGTCTTTATTCCTGTATAGGCAACATATAGAGTTAAACCTGATGGATATGTGTTCTTTTACATCTTAGGCAACAGAAATAAGCAATGTAATTTGCAGAATACACTGTTACCTGATTTAAAGTTGTCTCATTTGTGAATATCCTAAATAAGTGAACACTGGCTTTTACTTTTACTAGATAACATTTTTACAGGAAGAGAGGAGGCAAGTTGTAATCAATAAATCACAATTAAGGTATATAATTGCCAGAACAAAAATCTATAAATATTTTACAAACTATGCACACTATGTAAGCACTTTTAATAGGCCATAGTTTCAGAGGGAGAGACCAGAGAAATCAAAATTAGAGTGCATTATTGAACAGAAATAAGCCAGACATATTTTACAGACTGCCTGCACACCATTTCAAAATTTTTACTAGGCAGAATTTTTATAATGAGAGGGCAGGCAGCTTTTATAATGAAATAATTCAAACTATAATGTATTATTTTAGATCCAAAAGCCTGAAAAACGCTACAAACTTGATGTGCAGTATGCAAGCACTTTTACTAGATACTATTTTCACAATAAGAGAGCAGGCAAGTTTTAATCAAGAAATCACACTTAAGGTGTATTAATTCCAGAAAAGAAAATCCAGAAATATTTTGCAGACTTCATGCACACTAAGTGTTTTAATAGGCCACAGTTTCATAGACACTTTTTATTTAAAGAAATAAAAGTATTACTGAATATAAAAAATCTGAAATATTATACTAACTCCATGTACACTTATCACACAATCCGACCACAAAATACATCGGATTTTTTCCGACGGATTTAGTCCGACACTGGTGTTTCATACACACGGACGGACAAAGTTGTCGGAAAATCCGATCATTCTGAACGTGGTGACGTTTGTTGCCTACGACGGAACTACGTAGAGGCTAGTAGCCAATAGCTTTGGTCTTGTAATGTGATCTGAGCATGCGTAGCACTTTGTCCGTCGGACTAGGCTACACACGATCGGAATTGGTGTGATCGGACTTTGTTGTCGGAAAATTTGAGAGCAGGAGATAAAACTTTGTCCGTCGGACAATCCGATGGAAAATGTCCGATGGTGCCTACACACGGTCGGAATTTCCGACAACATTGTCCGATAGGACAGAATCCATTGGAAAATCCAACTGTGTGTATGGGGCTTTACACATGTAAGCACTTTTAATAGACTACGATTGTGGAGGGAGAGATTAGATTATGTTTTATCCTGAAATAAGAATTATGTCGCATACAGACGATCGGACATTCCGACAACAAAACAGTGGATTTTTTTCCGACAGATGTTGGCTCAAACTTGTCTTGCATACACACGGTCACACAAATGTTGTCGGAAATTCTGACTATGTGTACGCAGCATTAGAGTGTATTACTCCTGAACAAAAAATACAGAAATATTGTACTAACTCCAAGCAAACTATGGTAGCCTGTTTAATAAGCCTCAACCTCAAAGAGAGAGAGTAGGCAGGTTTTATTATTAAAAAAAATAAAGTGCATTGTTTTTCAAGACAATAGCCTAAATACTGTACATTCGCTGTAGAATATATAGCCAGCTTGGTTAGGCCACAATTAAATAAAAAACAATGAGGTCGTTTTTTTTTCCAATAAATCAAAATTATAGTGTCATTTTCATGATGATGCATAACCTGCTGATCTCCTACTAGCTAAACATGAATAATCTCTGCCTCCTCCTTTATTACCTTTATTAGCAGGTTTGGCAATAGGAGGATTGAGAAAGTGTTGCTTTGGTGCACATAGGAATGTGCTTATTTGATACACTAAACTGTACCACACTAGTATATGGCGATGTGCTGAAAAGGGCAACTTTGCCTGTTTTGGTAACATGCTGCAGATCCTAAAATAACAACAACAAAAAAAAAGACCCTAGAAAAATATACCTTCCTCAACAAAAACACTTAAAATGTAGCACAGTACAGCACAGTGAACACAAGGGGACAGGGGTGTATGCACCACATAGCACATGTAGCACACCACACTGATATTCATTGTAATGTGGTACAATACAGCATTGTGTATAGGACTTTATATACTGCAGTGTTGTTTAGCACTATACAGCATAGAAGCAACTATATTTCCATACAAACACTTTGCCAGAAATTCTTATCTACTACAAGTCTCCACACACACTGACAGGAGGCTCCTGGGAAGCCTGACTTTTATAGGGTGGAGATTGGCACCTATAAAGTTGTTGACCCTTGACTAGGGATGAGCCCGGTGTTCGATTCGATCCCATGTTCGAATCGAATGTCGTCCGTTCGTCCGTTCAACTAAACCATAACTTTGTGGGCCGTTCGCATCAAATTCGTGTGATACGAATGACCCACAATGCACTGCGCCAGTCGCAGTGCATTGCTGGCTGATGATTAGCCAAGCATGCACTGTGACCCTGCATGCTTGGCCAATCACAGCGCCGGCAGCGGGGAGAGCCATAATTGACCCCGCCCGTCTGACGTCACATAGCGTTGCATGACGTCAGAAGGGGAGGGTCACTTGGTTACATCACCGGGTGGCCCCGCCCTTGCCCATATAATAGCTGCCACAGCCCAGAGACAGCAGTCACGGGAGGCCTCCCATCAAGGCGGAGCTTTTTCATTTTTTCTATTTTTCAGGTCTGTCGGGCGGCGTGATTGAAGATGGATTGACATCGCGGGACACTTTTTTTTCTTTTTTAATAAAGGAATTGTCAAACTTAGGGGGGAGGTCAGGATCTGGGGGCCCCTTGTTAAAGGGGGCTTCCAGATTCCGATAAGCCCCTCTCCCGCAGACCCCAAAAACTAATGACCAGGGTTGTTAAGAAGAGGCTCTCGTACCCATCAACATGGGGGGAAAAGGTGCTTTGGGGGCATGTTGAGGGCCCATGTTGAGGGCAAGCGGCAAGCGATCTCACAGTGCATTATGGGGCGCTCCACAGAGATCAAATTTGCTGCGAATACCCCATATTTTCGATTGTTCGACTCGAACATCCAGACCATCCCTAATGCCAGGCCACACACTCTCCAATATCAACAGAGACAAAAGTAAAAATGCTTATTTAAGTTAAAAATGTAAAGCCAGTGTTTTTTTGGCTATAGTTTACTAAATGAATGCAGTATGTTTTTAAAAAATACTGGAGATATATTTGCATTCATCAGCCAGGAAGCTGCGCATGAAACATACTTGGACATTCCAACATGACAATGATCCAAAACACAAGGCCAAGTTGACCTGTCATCAGCTACAGCAGAATAAAGTGAAGGTTCTGGAGTGGCCATCTCAGTCTCCTGACCTTCATATCATTGAGCAACTCTGGGGAGAGCTCAAACGTGCAGTTCATGCAAGACAGCCCAAGAATTTCCAGGAACTGGAGGCTTTTTGCCAAGAGGAATGGGCAGCTTTACCATCTGAGAAGATAAAGAGCCTCATCCACAAATACAACAAAATACTTCAAGCTGTCATTGATGTTAAAGGGGGCAATACACAGTTTTAAGAACTGGGGTACGTTAACTTTTTATCAGGGTAATTTGGGTAGTTTCTGTTGTGATTATGATTTAAAAAGAGTAAACGCAATTGATTGATAATAAATGGCTTCAGCCAAACACTAACCATGAGTGAAAGAAAAGTTTTTGTTATCATTCACATTCTCTGAAAAATGGCCAAGAAATCATAAATTCTGCCAGGGTATGTAAACTTATGAGCACAACTGTATGTATGTGTGTATATATATATATATATATATATATATATATATATATATATATATATATATATATATATACATACATATATACCATAGTTATAACTTTCACGCAAGTCAATTAATATAAACTTATTGGGATTTTTTTTTTCTTTACCAAAGACATGTAGCAGAATACATTTTGACCAAAATTTATGAAGAAATTAGATTTTTTAAATATTTTAATGGATATGTTTTGTAGCAGAATGTAAAAATTATTGGTTTTTTTTTTTCAGCCTTTTTTTTATTTATATCACAAAAATGAAAAACCCAGTGGTGATCAAATATCACCAAAAGAAATCTCTTTTTGTGCGATAAAAATGATATAAATTTTGTTTGGGTATAGTTTTACATGATTGTGCAATTGCCAGTTAAAAAAAGTAGCAAAGTGATGAGAAAAATCTTCCAAAGCTCAAGTGGTTAATTGTAGAGGAAACATACATAAATGTACACAAAACACCCAAATATGCCTTTCTGAGGTTCAATGTGCAAATGAGACCGAGGGGGAGATTTACTAATGCTAGAGAGTGCAAAATCTGATGCAGAACTGCCTAGAAATCAATCCGCTTCCAGGTTTTATTGTCAAAGCTTAATTGAACAAGCTGAAGTTAAAAGCTGATTGGCTGATTTGCACAACTGCACCAGATTCTGAGTGCACCAGTTTTAGTAAATCTCCCCTAGAGTGCCTGGTTTTGAAGCTATAACCCTTATTTTATCACTGTTTCACATAGGGCCTTATAGAGCAATATGTCATTACCTAAAGTTGTCTTTATTCCTGTATAGGCAACATATAGAGTTAAACCTGATGGATATGTGCTCTTTTACATCTTAGGCAACAGAAATAAGCAATGTAATTTGCAGAATACACTGTTACCTGATTTAAAGTTGTCTCATTTGTGAATATCCTAAATAAGTGAACACTGGCTTTTACTTTTACTAGATAACATTTTTACAGGAAGAGAGGAGGCAAGTTGTAATCAATAAATCACAATTAAGGTATATAATTGCCAGAACAAAAATCTATAAATATTTTACAAACTATGCACACTATGTAAGCACTTTTAATAGGCCATAGTTTCAGAGGGAGAGACCAGAGAAATCAAAATTAGAGTGCATTATTGAACAGAAATAAGCCAGACATATTTTACAGACTGCCTGCACACCATTTCAAAATTTTTACTAGGCAGAATTTTTATAATGAGAGGGCAGGCAGCTTTTATAATGAAATAATTCAAACTATAATGTATTATTTTAGATCCAAAAGCCTGAAAAACGCTACAAACTTGATGTGCAGTATGCAAGCACTTTTACTAGATACTATTTTCACAATAAGAGAGCAGGCAAGTTTTAATCAAGAAATCACACTTAAGGTGTATTAATTCCAGAAAAGAAAATCCAGAAATATTTTGCAGACTTCATGCACACTAAGTGTTTTAATAGGCCACAGTTTCATAGACACTTTTTATTTAAAGAAATAAAAGTATTACTGAATATAAAAAATCTGAAATATTATGCTAACTCCATGTACACTTATCACACAATCCGACCACAAAATACATCGGATTTTTTCCGACGGATTTAGTCCGACACTGGTGTTTCATACACACGGACGGACAAAGTTGTCGGAAAATCCGATCATTCTGAACGTGGTGACGTTTGTTGCCTACGACGGAACTACGTAGAGGCTAGTAGCCAATAGCTTTGGTCTTGTAATGTGATCTGAGCATGCGTAGCACTTTGTCCGTCGGACTAGGCTACACACGATCGGAATTGGTGTGATCGGACTTTGTTGTCGGAAAATTTGAGAGCAGGAGATAAAACTTTGTCCGTCGGACAATCCGATGGAAAATGTCCGATGGTGCCTACACACGGTCGGAATTTCCGACAACATTGTCCGATAGGACAGAATCCATTGGAAAATCCAACTGTGTGTATGGGGCTTTACACATGTAAGCACTTTTAATAGACTACGATTGTGGAGGGAGAGATTAGATTATGTTTTATCCTGAAATAAGAATTATGTCGCACACAGACGATCGGACATTCCGACAACAAAACAGTGGATTTTTGGCTCAAACTTGTCTTGCATACACACGGTCACACAAATGTTGTCGGAAATTCTGACTATGTGTACGCAGCATTAGAGTGTATTACTCCTGAACAAAAAATACAGAAATATTGTACTAACTCCAAGCAAACTATGGTAGCCTGTTTAATAAAACTCAACCTCAAAGAGAGAGAGAGTAGGCAGGTTTTATTATTAAAAAAAATAAAGTGCATTGTTTTTCAAGACAATAGCCTAAATACTGTACATTCGCTGTAGAATATATAGCCAGCTTGGTTAGGCCACAATTAAATAAAAAACAATGAGGTCGTTTTTTTTCCAATAAATCAAAATTATAGTGTCATTTTCATGATGATGCATAACCTGCTGATCTCCTACTAGCTAAACATGAATAAAACATGAATAATCTCTGCCTCCTCCTTTATTACCTTTATTAGCAGATTTGGCAATAGGAGGATTGAGAAAGTGTTGCTTTTGTGCACATAAGAATGTGCTTATTTGATACACTAAACTGTACCACACTAGTATATGGTGATGTGCTGAAAAGGGCAACTTTGCCTGTTTTGGTAACATGCTGCAGATCCTAAAATAACAACAACAAAAAAAAAGACCCTAGAAAAATATACCTTCCTCAACAAAAACACTTAAAATGTAGCACAGTACAGCACAGTGAACACAAGGGGACAGGGGTGTATGCACCACATAGCACATGTAGCACACCACACTGATATTCATTGTAATGTGGTACAATACAGCATTGTGTATAGGACTTTATATACTGCAGTGTTGTTTAGCACTGTACAGCATAGAAGCAACTATATTTCCATACAAACACTTTGCCAGAAATTCTTATCTACTACAAGTCTCCACACACACTGACAGGAGGCTCCTGGGAAGCCTGACTTTTATAGGGTGGAGATTGGCACCTATAAAGTTGTTGACCCTTGACTAGGGATGAGCCCGGTGTTCGATTCGAACCCATGTTCGAATCGAATGTCGTCCGTTCGTCCGTTCAACTAAACCATAACTTTGTGGGCCGTTCGCATCAAATTCGTGTGATACGAATGACCCACAATGCACTGCGCCAGTCGCAGTGCATTGCTGGCTGATGATTAGCCAAGCATGCACTGTGACCCTGCATGCTTGGCCAATCACAGCGCCGGCAGCGGGGAGAGCCATAATTGACCCCGCCCGTCTGACGTCACATAGCGTTGCATGACGTCAGAAGGGGAGGGTCACTTGGTTACATCACCGGGTGGCCCCGCCCTTGCCCATATAATAGCTGCCACAGCCCAGAGACAGCAGTCACGGGAGGCCTCCCATCAAGGCGGAGCTTTTTCATTTTTTCTATTTTTCAGGTCTGTCGGGCGGCGTGATTGAAGATGGATTGACATCGCGGGACACTTTTTTTTTCTTTTTTAATAAAGGAATTGTCAAACTTAGGGGGGAGGTCAGGATCTGGGGGCCCCTTGTTAAAGGGGGCTTCCAGATTCCGATAAGCCCCTCTCCCGCAGACCCCAAAAACTAATGACCAGGGTTGTTAAGAAGAGGCTCTCGTACCCATCAACATGGGGGGAAAAGGTGCTTTGGGGGCATGTTGAGGGCCCATGTTGAGGGCAAGCGGCAAGCGATCTCACAGTGCATTATGGGGCGCTCCACAGAGATCAAATTTGCTGCGAATACCCCATATTTTCGATTGTTCGACTCGAACATCCAGACCATCCCTAATGCCAGGCCACACACTCTCCAATATCAACAGAGACAAAAGTAAAAATGCTTATTTAAGTTAAAAATGTAAAGCCAGTGTTTTTTTGGCTATAGTTTACTTTTGGGTTACAGTAGTATATTTACTAATGCACTCTATGACCCATGGTCAGTTGATAATGGAGTTTACCTGCTATCATCTGATGGCGCAGAGCAGCTCCAGGGTTGATAAGGATCCTGACCCGATTGTTGGGGTGTACCCCAGTTGCCTAATTGACGACTGCCTCTACCTGTCTTCACAGCCAGTAAAGTTCCTTTCCTGGCATAATGCTCCAGCCATCACTGGTGGAGCAGAGAGGAGAGGTGACCCCTGTAGGGTCCCTGCTCTCCTCTGGAAGCAGAAACTGAGAGATGACTGATCAGCTGTAGCAGTGAAAGGATGGAGATGAGTGAGTTCATGTGCAAGACGCACAAGTGCACAGCTCTCACGGGTGACTCTCCCCGGCTCCCAGGCGAGTGGACCACGGGCAGATGACCTCCTAGAGTCATTGCCTTGTTCACTTAGAGAACTTTTTCACTATATTCCTTTCAGGGCAGAATTTGACTTCCAGTCTGTTAGGATGGAGAAATCCTTCTGAGAGGAGATTTCCTTCCTCCAACAAACATCTTACCACACAGTGGATACAAGCCCCTGAACACAAACTGGCCTCCCTTCTCCCAAACATATCTTGTATGTAAATCCAGATGGAGGATTTAGAGGACATAAGCCACACAACAATGTTCGTACATATGGCTTTCCAGAGGTGACTGCACTAGCTAACCTCAAGGACACAGTCACAGAGATCTATTCACAGACAGTTGACAGAGGTCCCTACAGCAGACATTATTATTGATAGCATTCACAGAGCACTAGGTCCTCGTTCAGCTGACCCTTCTCACCCCAGAGATGTGCTTTCCCGGCTTTAGTATTTCACTTTGAAGGAGGCCATCTTCCGGACCGAATGGCAAAAAAGGATATTTAGACTTCAACTGGGCAGTCATCTGTATACTCTCTGACCTTTCTGCTCTCCTCACAATCGTGGTAACAGTGCAGAATACAAAGATACAGATTGGGACTCCAATGAACCTTAACATTCCACATTTCAGAACTTGCATCTTAGGCACCTTGGTAAGATCATCATCAGATGTGTGGCTTTATTCAACTAGACCTCATTAGATGTTTCTTTCTCCTTTTTCTCTTCATGTCTGGTCACTTTTCTTCTTGGCCTACACAACCTTACCAATATCACATTGCAACTATGACTCCACTTTCCATACCAAAGAGGGAGTGTATTGCTCAGTTTTAGTGCACCTGTAATGCCCCATACAGACGGTCGGACATTCCAACCACAAAATCCGTCAGATATTTTCCGGAGGATTTTGTACGAAACTTGTCTTGCATACACACGGTCGCACAAAGTTGTTGGAAAATCTGATCGTTCCAAACGAGGTGACGTAACAAAACGTACGACGGGACTACGAAGAGGCCAGTAGACAATAGCTTTCGTCCCCAAATTTATTCTGAGCATGCGTGGCACTTTGAATACTATACACACGATCAGAAAAAGTCCGATCGGATTTTGTTATTGGAAAATTTTAGGTCCTGCTCTCAAACTTTTTCTGTCGGAAATTCAATGGAAAAAGTCTGATAGACCCCACACGATCAGATTTTCCATCAACATAATCCGATCAGACTTTTTCTGCCAGAATTTCCAACCGTGTATACGGGGCATAACACATAACTTAGATCCCCTCTTGAAAAGTCATGGACTATCACACTGTATAAGCTTGATTTGACCGCTTTGTGTAATTTCTATATTGTTAGTTCATACTTTCTTTCAAAACTGCATGTCATATTAGTAGTGCATATTGAAATAAAGAATGCATTAAAAAAAGAACTTGCGTTTTCTTGGCAACACAACAAACATTAGCCAAAGCATGGAAACAGAAGTCAATACCCTTCTCTGAAGTCAAACGATGCCTCTTAGGTACTATGGTTCACGATAAATTGACCTCTATCCTCAACGATAGCCACACAAAATTCTTAAAAATATGGGAACCATGATTTGATTATATCAAATGCTTGAATATTGATCATTCCCTTCTTTCTCTCTGACCAATTATTTCAACTAATACTGTCAACACCAATATTGGTTCCACATGGGATTACCTCCTTCTTATTTTACTCTTACTAATTCCCCTTCCCTCTTTTCTCTTCGCTACTTTCTTTTTATCCATTTACTTCTATATTTGTTTTTTATATTGTTATAAATGAATTGCTCCTATTCGTATTCATGTATTGTATGATACATTTAATATTCTATTGCTTCTTGCCAGTTGTTATATTATTTGGCATTTTAATATTCTAAAACTGTTTTTATTTATTTAAACTCAATAAAATTTATTGTAAAACAAAAAAAGAACTTGCACTATTATGACACCAAAACAAAAATGTAATATATTGTAGTCTATTGGTCCTTAAATGTGGTGACTGCTTTAGGTTTCCTTTTTCAAGCTTCTTTCCAATTGGTGATCCTGTCATTAGCATCCTTTTTGTCTACAGTAGTTGATGTCTTGATACAAAAGGGTAAGTAAAAGCTAACAGACATAGAAAATTATTACAGAAACCTCCCTCTTCCTTCTCATAGAGCACTGGAAGTTTTCAGCTGAGAAGATTTCTGACAAGATCAGCAAATATTTTTTGCACTTCTCAAAAAACTATTAATATAGTATATTTAACAGACATTAATCTGTGCTAGGGTTTACATACTCTTTATTATTATTATTATTATACAGGATTTTTATAGCGCCAACAGTTTATGTAGCGCTTTACAACTTGGGGGTAGACAGTACAAATACAAAACATTTGAATACAGTAGGAATCAGAGGGCCCTGCTCATTTGAGCTTACAATCTAAGAGGGAAGGTCAAGAGATACAAGAGTTAATAACTGTGGGTGATGTGCTTATTGAGAAGATAAATGTACAGTTGTTAGATGGGGGCCAGATAGACTTCTCTATGAATTTTCAGGGATCGTCTGGTAGGAGTAGGAGAAAATCAGACAGATTGGGGTAGAGCATTCCAGAGGATGAGAGAGGCTCTGGAGAAGTCCTGAAGGTGAGCATGGGATGAGGTGACAAGGGGATTTGAAAGCAGGAGGTCTTGGGAGGAGCAAAGAGAACAATTAGGTTGGTATTTTGAGACTAGGTTAGTGATGTAGCTGGGGGCCAGGCTGTGGATGGCTTTGTAAGTTATAGTTAGTATCTTGAATTTAATTTGGTGGCTGAGTGGCAACCAATGGAGGGATTGGCAGAGGGGTATAGCAGACGCTGAGCGGTTTTTAAGGTGGATGAGTCTGGCAGCAGCGTTCATGATGGACTGAAGTGGGGATAGCCTATTTAGAGGTAAGCCAATGAGGAGGGAGTTGCAGTAGTCGAGGCGGGAGATGACCAGGGAGTGGATTAGAAGCTTTGTGGTGACATTTGTTTAGGAAGGGGTGTATCTTGGAGATTTTGGATAGCGATAGGATGTGGGGTCGAAAGGTTAGTTCAGAGTCCAGGATTACACCTAGGACCTTGGCTTGGGGGGACAAGTTGATAGTTGAGCCGTTGATATTGACAGAGTAAACAGGGGAAGTGGCACCTGAGGGAGGAAATATCATGAGCTCGGTTTTGGATAGGTTGAGTTTGAGGAAGTGATGTGACATCCAGGCTGATATGTCACATACTCTTTATAATATAATAATAGTATATAATCTAAATTTTGAACCCCCATTAACACCTAAACATGTTTCTGCTTGTTTCCATTCGCCTGACCACACAGAATCCTATTCTTTCTAATTGTTCATGTTCACATTTACATGCTCAGTTGCCTTACAGTGTATACTCTACGCTCAAAAAAGTACACAAGCTTTTATTCAAGTGTAGTCAAGCATTTTTGTTTCCATAGACTTCAGTGTGAATGCCTGTAAACATGTGAAGAATTCCTCTTCTCCAAAAAAAAAAAAACGGCTCTCCCCCTCCAGCCTAGGAAACAAACCCCTGAAGCTTGATACACATGCAAAAAACGCTTATGATATGCTTGTAATAGATCTGAAAAACACCTGTAAAACCTGAAAACAGGCCTCAGAGTCACCAGGAATACTCTACTGTTGTACCTACTCTACTATTTTTAGTTACACATACAGCTTTAAAGCCGCCACAAATGTTATCTTCCACTCTCCGACAGACTTTCTAAACAGCAAAGATTCTTTTTATTAAATTTTGATGTGCAAAACATTTCATACAATGACACAAGGTAACTATTGTCATGCGTTTTAAGCAATAGTAGAAAGAAGCAAAGATAAGACCAAAAACCTGGTGCCCATATTTTATTAATGCAGAGATGTAGAGAGAATAGGTTATAAAAGAAAAAGCATGACATTATCTCACTGAGATCATTGAACAAGGCCAAACACAGATCGAGATTAGGGCTTCAGGCTTGGATGGCTGAGCTCAATGGGTGTTCAGTAAAGCTGAACCGCTGGCTGCAACTTCAATTCAGTGTGAAACATTGAAAAATGTGAAAGTTTCCTGCTCAGGCTGGTTGTTAGGAAGCTGGTGGCCACTGGCATCCAAACAACCATTAAGTCACCCCTGCCCAGTTGATTTAGCTGTCAGTCGAGGATTCTGGCTGACAGCTAAATGTTAACAAATAGGAGAAAAAGGCCATTTGATGTGTAAAAAAATTAAAAAAAACAATTTTTTTTGGTTTGGTATGGATTTCAAGGTGGAACCCTGTACACCTGTACTCATTGTCAATCACATTTGCAGTGGTGCATAGCTATGTCAATCTGGATGACAGATGCCTGCTGACTCATCATGCGTGAGACCTTCATTGATATCCATACCAGATATTCTTTTTTAATCTGTAGATTGTTTTTTGTCTACAAATGGACAGAAGCAGTTGGGAGATGTCAGTTACCAGGAGTAAATTTCAGTTTTGCTGTAGTAGGTGGTAAACAGTTTACAGAGGCACCACTTTATAGGCAGGTTAAGGGCACCCCCTCCTCCCCCCAAGCATATTGTTTAAGGGAATTTTGCATTTTGTAATGTTTCACTTTAGGCATTAATAAAGTTTCTAAATACTGTTACTTTGGTACATGTCACCCAGGGCAATGCTCAGCCCCCATAACCTGTGTGTGACATTCCCCTGCCTATTAGCCTAGAAAATGTCTATTACTGATATCTAAGATTTTTTCCCCATTGATTTCAATGGGGTTAAGATTCGGCAATTGAACTTTGGTAAAGTTAACATGGTATGTTAGGATGAAGTAGCTTTTTAGTGTAGCATTTGACACAAGAACTATGGGATTCGTTGTACATATGCAAATCTTTGGGAAATAATTTTAAACCTAATCAGTAACATCTAATATATGTTGTACCCAGGTGTCACGTACCAGACTTGCGGCCCCTGGAGATGAGGACAGGGGGCGCAGAAGTCAGAGGAGGCACGAGTGTCTGGACGGAACAGCAGCTGTAGGTGGGCCTCAGGACTAGACCAGCGATGACAGGAACCAGCAGACAGCAGGCGACAGGAACCAGCAGACAGCAGGTGACAGGAACCAGCAGACTGCAGGTGACAGGAACCAGCAGACAGCAGGTGACAGGAACCAGCAGACAGTAGGTAACAGGAACCAGCAGACAGCAGGTGACAGGAACCAGCAGACAACAGGAACTGGCAGGTATGCAGCAGACGACAGGAACCAGCAGACAACAGGAACTGGCAGGTATGCAGCGGACCACAGGAACCAGCAGGCAACAGGAACTGGCAGGTATGCAGCGGACCACAGGAACCAGCAGGCAACAGGAACTGGCAGGTATGCAGCGGACTACAGGAACCAGCAGACAACAGGAACTGGCAGGTATGCAGCGGACTACAGGATTCCCCACAAGGCCACCAAGGCCAGGCCTCGGGCGGCAGTGGAGGCCTGGCCTCCACTACTCGCCCTGATGACGGCTTTGCAGAGTTCCAGATCTAGCCAGCAGTGAGGGGGTGGGGCCGGGAGCTCCACTGATGCTCTGACTCTGCCCCATGTAGCCTGTATGCTCAGAAAAGAACGGCTGCAGTTAGAGCAGTGATCGGAGTGGGCACGTCAGTGGAGGGGCCAGAAGCTCCACTGATGCGCCCACTCCGATCACTGCTCTAACTACAGCCACTCTGTTCCGAGTGGAGCTCCCGGCCCCGCCCCCTCTCTGCTAGCTAGTGCGCAAATACAAAGTCCTGTGTCCTCTGTGCACTCTCTCTGCAAAGCTGTCATTGGGGCCCGTTGATGCACCTGCCCCCTGTATTATCCATTATATGCCTGTATTCACTCTGATTTTGTGAGTAGCCTCTTATAATCTTGTACAGTATGTCTACGGTCTCTTATAATCTTGTGCAGTATGTCCACAGTCTGGTAATCTCGTGCAATATATCCGCAGTCTCTTATAATCTTGTGCAGTATGTCCACAGTCTCTTATAATCTCGTGCAGTATGTCCGCAGTCTCTTATAATCTTGTGCGGTATGTCCACAGTCTGGTAATCTCGTGCAGTATGTCCGCAGTCTCTTATAATCTCGTGCAGTATGTCTGCAGTCTCATATAATCTCGTGCAGTATGTCTGCAGTCTCTTATAATCTTGTGCAGTATGTCCTTAGTCTCTTATAATCTTGTGCAGTATGTCCACAGTCTGGTAATCTTGTGCAGTATGTCCGCCATCTTTTATAATCTCGTGCAGTATGTCCGCAGTCTTTTATAATCTTGTGCAGTATATTTTCAGGGAGTTTCTTATGGGGGCGGCAAAGGGAGTAAATCCGGGCCTGGTTGTACTATGGTAAAACAATTACAAATCCAAAAAACAAAAATGTATATAGTACAGCTTACCAGTCCTTAGATGTATTAGCTACATCCGTTTTCTTTTTTGAGGCTTTTTCCCCATTATTTTTACTTGGTAATCTTGTGAAAAACACACTTCCTGTCATGTCTACACTAATTTCTCTGATGTATCTATGGATGGGACCATGTTTGTCACACAGGCTGAACTTTACATTTAAAACATGTCTGCCATTGTTCAATAACATTACATAGTGAATTGATAGGACTAGTAGTTTATGCAAGAAAAATAATGATGTTTGTGCTTTCTTTTCAGCTGACGTGAAATGAAAAGAACACTGCATTTCTGACAAGATTGTCTGGTATTGCTGAAAATTATCCACCAGATATAAGGATTGGTAGACTGCAACATATTTTTTTTCTTTTGGGTTATGATATGCTTTGTTGTAAATTTTAAAAGTAGTTTTTATCCAGTCATTTTTACTTAACAGGTCACCTGTAAAAGAAGCCTGGATGTACTTTCTGGCATGTTCCAAAAAGCCAGCTGCTGCAAGTATTCAACACTTTTAGGTTTAAAGAATACCTCTTTGCTCTACTTGTTTCCTCTCTGGCCACTGTTGTTCCCATCAGCTAGTACGGCGCTACAATATAAGCTGGTAAGCAGGGAGGGTATTCGACGAAAAGCAACGAGCAGGGGGAGTAAGTATTCGACAAGCAGCAATGAGCTGGGATAGTAAGTCTTTGACGAGCAGCAACGATCAGGGAGAGTAAATATTCAATGAGCAGAAATTAGAAGGTGGAGTAAGTATTCGACAAGAAGCAATAAGCAGTGGGAGTAAGTATTCGACGAGCAGCAATGAGCAGTGGGAGTAAGTATCCAACAAGCAGCAACGAGCTGGGGGAGTAAGTATTCGATGAGCAGCAGTGAGCAGGGGGAGTAATGCTGCGTAGAAAGCGGTCAGACTTTCCGACGGGAAATGTATCGATGTGAGCTTGCTGTCGGAAAGTCCGACCGTGTGTATACTCCATAAAACATTTGCTGTCGGAATTTCCGCCCACAAATGTTTAAGAGCAGGTTCTAAAATTTTCCGCCAAATTCACAGTTTGAGCGTGTGTACACAAGTCTGTCGCACAAAAGTTTACGCATGCTCGGAATCAAGCATAAGAGCCTCACTGGCTATCAACAAGCAAGGAGAGTAAGTATTCGATGAGCAGCAGTGAGCAGGGGGAGTAAGTATTTGACAAGAAGCAATGAGCAGGGGGAGTAGGTATTCAACAAGCAGTAATGAGCTGAGGGAGTAAGTATTCGACGAGCAGCAACAAGCAAGGGGAGTAAGTATTCAACGAGCAGCAACAAGCAAGGGAAGTAAGTATTCGTCGAGAAGCAATGAGCAGGGGGAGTAAGTATTCGACAGGAAGCAACAAGCTGGGGGAGTAAGTATCCGACAAGCAGCAATGAGCTGGGGGAGTAAGTATTCGAGAAGCAGCAACAAGCAAGGGGAGTAAGTATTCAATGAGCAGCAATAAGCAGGAGGAGTAAGTATTCGACGAGAAGCAACAAACAGGGGGAGTAAGTATTCAACAAGCAGCTACGAGCTGGGGGAGTAAGTACCTGACAAGCAGAAATGAGCTGGGGGAGTAAGTACCTGACAAGCAGCAATGAGCTGGGGGATTAAGTATTTGACAAGTAGCAACGAGCAGGTAAGTATTTGACTCCTCTGATGGTTGAATACCTACAGCGTCTAGGCAATAGGGATGGGTGAACGGTTCGGCCCGAGCATAAGTTGCCAAAACGATATGGTGTTAAACTGTGTGCTTTCTGTGTGCGTTCTGTGTGCGTTACTTCCAGTTTAACGCCATATAGTTCTGTTTGCATTACTGCCAGTTTATCTCCATATAGTTATGTGCATTACTGACAGTTTAACGCCATTTACTTCTGTGTGCGTTACTGCCAGTTTAACGCCATATTGTTTCTCTGCCCTATCTGCTGCAGCGGAAAAAAAATACAGTCCCTGCCACCCACATGCCCAGCATCTAAATGCAAGCTTGTCAAAGCTGTTGGCTCTCCAACTTCTGCCTTTCAGGCTGGTGGATTCCGCCCCCTTCCGTGAATTCACACAATGTGCTGTACCACAATGGCAGTTTCCCATTCGCTGGTACTTTTCACGTAAGGCTGTTCCATCTCACTACCATCGCGTGTAAGCGAATGTTCTGGCATCCTTGGGCAAGGCAGTAAGCCATAAAATCCACCTTACTGCTGACACGTGGTCCAGCAAGCATGGACAAGGATGATATATTTTGTTCACAGCACATTGGGTAACGCTGCTTGCAACTTGAAAGGATGCAGAACAGGGCTCAGTGCTGCAGCTTGTTGTGCCCCCACGTCTCCATACAGCTGGTGGTGATGATGCCAGACCTGCAAGCTCTATCCCCTCCTCCTTCTCCTCCTCCTCTGTCACCTCCATGCTCTCCTCTGCACAATTGTCCTATGAACATCAGGTACCCCTGATGTTCAAAGGGTTATTCCCAGAGTCATGCTAAAAGGTACCATGCAGTGCTTCAGCTGGTGTGTTTAGGGGACAGGAACCACACCGGAGCAGAGATTTTTGCAGCTCTGCAGGGATAGGCCCAGAGGTGGTTCACATCACACCAGCTGGAGTCAAGAATGGTGGTGTGCGATAATGGCTCAAACCTCCTGTCCTCCCTTAGACAGGGACAGTTGACTCATGAGACATGCCTGGCACATGTCCTCAATTTGGTGGTGCAGCATTTCCTGAATACGTACCAAGGATTGCAAGATGTGCTAAAGCTTGCCAGAAGAGTCTGTAGCCATTTCAGGCGGTCATACACAGCCAGTGCACGGTTGGCTGAAATTTAGCGGGAAATACACCTGCTCGTAAACCGTCTGATTTGTGACATGCCCACCAGGTGGAACTCCACTTTGTCAATGCTGCAGCAGCTATACATGCAGCAAAGGACCGTCAATGAGCACCTGTGCGAATACGGAACAACGATAGGCTTAGGCCGCCTCTGCTTTTTTTCCCCACGTCAATGGCTGATCATTAAGGATGCATGCACTATATTGTCACCATTTGAGGAGGCCACAAGGATGGTGAGCAGTGACAGTGCATGCATCAGTGACACAATCCCTGTTGTGTTCCTGCTGGAGCAGACTCTGCATGGCATTATGAACAGGGCACTGGAGGCAGAGCGGCAGGAGGAAGGGGAGGACTTCCTTTCCTCTCAAGGCCCACTTTATCCAAACACCATCATTCCTATGTCACAGAACACAGAGAGAGGGGAGGATTCTGCCACTTTCATAGACTTTAAAGGAGAGGAAGGCATGCGTTAATCTGTAAGCAATGGCTTTCCATCCCCAGGACCCTTGGGAGTAGTACATGGCTGGGAGGAGAAAGTTTCAGATGCTGTCATCCTAAGTAACCCCCAAGGAGTCTGCTTCTCAAGCCTTGGCAAATTTGAGGTGCATGGGCAACCTCATGCTTCAAAGCGTGCGAAAGGACCCAAGAATACGTGGCATAAAGTAAAAGGATGATTACTGGTTGGTAACCCTCCTTGACCACCGTTTATAAGGGGAAGGTCTCAGAACTCATCCCATCCCCACAGAGAGTGCAGAAGATAAAATCTCCTGAGGACATATTAAAGAGGATTTTATTGAACGTTTTTCCTGACTCCAGTAGGTTACAGTGTCGTGGAAAACGTAGTTTTGAGTCTTCTGTTGGTCAAGAGAGGAGCATTGGAGAAGGCATCCGCCTAAGTGAGGCATTTTGGAACTTTTTTAGTCCTCACCGCCCAGGGCTGTCAGCTTCCACATCCCATCGGCAGCATCTGCATCACATGGTGGACGATTTCGCTGGGCCAAAACAGAGATGGAGAGCTTTCCAGCTGACAATCCACTGACTTACTGGGTCATGAGAATAAACCACTGGTCAGAACTTGCCCAGTATGCTATTGAGTTGTTGGGCTGCCCTGCATCCAGCGTGCTTTCAGAAAGGGCATTCAGTGCTGCAAGAGGTTTCGTTACTGATCATAGAACGCATCTGTCCACAGACTCCATGGACCATTTGACTTTTAGAAAAATGAATCAGTCCTGGATTACCAGCTATGAAGCCCCGGTTGCCGATGTCACTGATTAAGTCTTTTTGGGATGCGGAACCACTGCAGGACTTCGAGGCTGACTAGCTTTGAGGGTGTTCAATCATTTCATCTGGAAGAATGTTTTTGGTCTAGGTTTCATGGGCACAATTAACACCCAAAGACCAATTTTTCTGCAACTGTTTGACAGGTGTATATCATTGCAATTTTTTACAGCAAGGCCCATTCTTGCTTTCCTCAAGATTACCTCTATAGGGTTACAGTGGGAAGGCACCACCGACACCAGAAGAACAATTTTTCTGCACCTGTTTGACAGGTGCATATCAATTTTTTACAGCAAGGCCAATTCTTGCTTTCATCAATCTCAAATCTTGTTCCCAGTGCCCTACATTGTGCCCCCATCATACACACTGGCTCCCCAGCTGTTGCTGAGCAAAATAAAGGCAGCTTCCAGGGAAAATGCCTTTTTTCTTTTGGCTTTATAAATGCAATTATTGCTGTTGCAGATTCTAGACATGGTACAGATCTGCCACTTTACAGATAGACTAAGGGCACTATCTTGGAAGGAATTTAAAATTTTTATGCTTTCACTTTAAAAATCAAAAAATCACTGCTCATTTAAAAATTAAGTTTTTCACAATTTTCTTTTTATTGATACATGTCCCCCAGAGCAGAACCCGGTACCCTATAACCATTGTATGCCAATTCCTTGCATATAAACCTTAAAATTGGGCACTTTTGATTTTTGACGTTCGGGTCCCATTGACTGTAAAAGGGTTCGATATTCGGGTCTGAACTTTCTCGTTGTTCGAAAGTTCTGGTGCAAACTGAACAGGGGTCCATTCAGCCCATACCGACTAGGCAATACAAAGGCAAGTCGATCTGCTTCTTTTACAGATGAGCTATTAGGTAAAAGTGACCCTGTGGTGACAAGGTCACTTCAAATCAGAAATGTTAAATAAAAGTTTACATATTGATCCTGCACTTAAGAATCTTCTTCAGAAACTTCCTGTTATGGAGTGGTGGCTGTTACCCAATAGTGCTCCTGCATTGTCATCCTATCACATGCACCCCTATTGGAGAAGTGGAGACTACAGGTGGCAATACTACACACAATTTGCAGGCATGGTCAATAATTGTTGCTGTCAGGAATCTGGTTCAGAACCTATCATTATATGTAGCTGATGCTGGAGTTAGTGTAAACAGGAAGTAGCTAAAAGAGATTAGAGGACATCAGAAGCACCGAAATGCAAAAAATAATGAAAAAGATTGAAAGAGTATATTATAAAAAAATGACAGATTTTTTAGAAGTGAAAATAAACAAGTTTATTTTTTAATGTATTTTATGTTTAGCATTATGTAGTAGTTTGGTGCATTTTGTTTAATAAAATCTTATTTGTCTCTAGAAGCTGAGTGTGTCTCTACTGGAGACAATAACAGTTACTGCAATTTCTGAATGTAATAGCCTCAAAGCCATATTCTACCCCATTTTAAATTAAATCAAAGGATGTTAACGTCATCTGCTATTGATTTTTTAGGGGCTCTTGAAATAAACCTTGCTAAAATTAGATCCCCTACTATTTCATCCATTCTTTCCTCTGTAATCTGGAGTTTATCTAATCAGTAATGATGATGCAAACGTGTAAGGAATGTCCAGTTACTTTGATGTTATCTTAAGCTCTACATTTTGTCGACCTGCAAGTCTTGTCAATTTCACATAATCAATAGAAACATAATACATCTATTCCCTTTATTATTTTAAAGTACTAATCCCTTCTTCTTTTGAAGGCCACACTATCAATTTTAATCTCTATATTAATCTGATTTTAAAGACACCGATAGACTCATTACAAAAAGTAATCTCATCTTTTCTTATATGCCATACTGACAGTTTGAATCTTTATTATTGCCTGGTTTTAATGGCCTGATCACCTTCATCTTACGCCACTAATTATTTGTTTTTGCTCTGGCATAAATCATTTATAACTCTACTAGGCATTCTGTTACCTAGGACAAGGACTACCCTTTGTCTTATGTCCTCACTTTGCACATGATGCCTAAATACATTCAAATTACCATTATTGTTAGCATATACTTATCTTGCTTTATTTAGTTCCAGATTCTGTATATTCTTCATTGTTGATGCTTATCTTTTAGACAATGTCCCAAACTTTTAAACATAGAAAGCAAAAAACCCCACTCTTACTAAAATGATAGGCAGATATTGCTGGAAGGAATACTCATTTTTTTTAGTTTTGGATAGAGTGGAGAAGGATTAGAACAACTGTCAGGTTTTTATTGCTCACTGTGCTCCTGTTAGGGAGAGTTACCATAGCTATTTGTTATGTTTCCCATTATCATAAAAAGTCAAAGTGAAAGAAAATCCCAAATTTTGGATTGTCCAGAACCGCAATAGAGGGGAAATTCTCCAATGGGAATACACGTTTCGGTAAACCTAATGACAACCGGGGATTCCCTCCCTTTAGATGGATGTCCCCTCACTTTCTATTTTGGCTATAGGACAGGAAGTGAAGGAAAACCTCCCCAATGGGACACAGATGGCAAAAAAACTGGCAGGGGTTATAACCCTCCTTTAACTTATCTATAATAAAAATGTTTTGCCTTTAGAGTTTCTTTAAGAAAGCGGGAGATTTCAGGGAATGTGGTTGGTTTGCTCTGAGCCTTAGTTCCAAGTGATTTACTTTGCCTGTGTAGTCAGTTAATTTTGATTAACTGTAAAATGGTTTAAATACCCACTTGTCACTTCATTAACTGGCCCCCAATTAGGATTATTAGATACATTCTCTCTCTCTTAGTGACCTTAGTTTATGCATCGGGATCCAGTGCAGTTTCAAATTTAAAACAGGGGTTAAGGGGCAAGAATCATTGCCTTTTCAGACATTGCTTTCTTAATAGAAAAGTGCTATACCACATTAGGAAGCAATGGTAAGAGGTTTACCACTTCTTTTTAGGATAAATACTTTTTATCACGGGTGGTGTTTTTTCTCATATCCCCTTGGACTACGACTATGTTTTCTTTTAGTTTGACCTCCTGTGTGCACAAAATAGTGATCTCTTTATTGAAAACTTCCAGTCTAATAGTCTTTTTTTTGCTCTGGCAGAATGGGAAAACACATATGGTCAATTTGTATGCAGTTAGAGCAAGGACATTATCTTCTTAATAATCTTGGAATTTTTTAGGCACACAGTACAATTATATCAAGACTTTTTGTCAAAAATATAGACAATATTTATTACATCCTTATTAGAACAATCAAATGTAACACATGAAACACCATCAATTAGTTCATGATATCTGTCACAATACAATCAACATTCTAAATAATAGCAATTGTGATGCCTCAATATTATAATATAAATAAGCCCCAATGCATTTACATTTTTCCAGGATCTTCATTGGGGAACAAAAGCACAGTAAAATCTAGAATATGAGTACAAAACATGTCACAAGCATGTAAAGAATATCAAATCTCTTATGATAAAAAAACATTAATATAACTTACAGATCACATAAACATCAACTATTAGAGTGAGTGTGTGATCACCAGATAATCCGCACAGTGTACAGCTGAATAACTACAAGAGGGTCACATCATTCCCAAACATCAATCTATATAATGAAAAATGGAAAGATGAACAACATTCCACCCAATAATATATATGTGTGTATAAAAGGACATGGATCCTATCTGAAGGACAATATATATATATATATATATATATATATATATATATATATATATATATATAGTTATCTATCTCATACTAATGATTATATGTATCAGGAGAAAGAGACACTTACACGTAAACCAGCCAGAAAAAAAGGGCCCTGCAGTATATGCTAATATGTTCACAGAACTTGCCTGATGGATGATGGAGCCATAATTTAAGAACAGTATACAAAAAAATAATATTTTTTTTAGTAGAATTATTTTAATTTTTTTTTTTTAAACAAATTAGCATCAAAAACTGCTAATTTATCTATACTCAAATTCCCCCAGCCCAATTTAAACAAATAAGGTATATATAACCAGGATACAATGGTAAACCTTTCTTAAAAGTATAAGAAAAGAAAAAAGATAGTACTACACACATGCCAAATTATAAAAATATGACACATACCTAACAATTATATTTTTTTTTTATAAAGCAGTAAATGTGACTTTTACCAAACATTCTCTGGTGGAGAATCTTACAGGTCAATGTGTTTTAATAGATAGTGATTTATTCTCTACTAGAGAACTGGTGAAAGTCACAATCACTGCTTTATTTATTTACTTTACTTTATATACTTAACTTAATAAATATTCATCTAAACTCTTTCATGATTGAGGGTAAAACCACAACTGACACTGATACTAAATAAAACATTTTTTTTGCATTTTAATCCTACCTAAAATACACTCACCCTTACCGTTTGACTCTGACCTTGACCTTTGGTCCTAACCTTGACCCTAACTCTAACCCTGACACTGATCTAGATTAAGCCCCAATCTAACTATGTTTTTATTTATTTATTTTTTTACACACACAGTTCTTTGTTTACATATTTCTCCTCTAGCAGGGCGAATGGCCCCCCCCCCGTGCTCCCCACCCCTGTTCTTTCTGCCCCCATTGCTCCCCACCCCTCACAGTGCTGTCCAGCCCCCCCGTGCTCCCCACCCCTCACAGTACGAGAGAAGAATACAACACAGGAGTGGACTGTACAGTGACCAATCACTGTGACTATCACAGCAATCAGGTGATTGGGTCTACTGGTTAGTATGAGACCCGGGCTCACACTGAGAGCTTGGTCTTCATGCTGAGAGAATGCTGTGCAGCACACTCTCAGTACAAACTCAGCCGCACATATATGCAGTCCCATCGAAGAAGACCCACTTTCATGAGACGGCATAGAAGCATACGGCTGTTCAAGGACTTGTTTATACATGCACCGCTCTATGAAGAGCCATCAGTGGTGGATCACTTTGCATAGAGTGTTGCAGATGTGGCTGACAGGCATTCAGGAGGCTACACTGCTGCCTCATGAATACCTTTTTTTTTTTTCAAAGCTGAATGGGCTTTTTGAATGGGAATACCCTGCCACAAATTATATTGTGGCCTGGCCACATTCACTTGAATATGTTATGTTGTACCCCTAAACTAAGCCTGGTGTTAATATTTAAAGCCTAAGAAAATTTGTTATATTGATTTTGTCAGTTTGAATTCAAAGAAAAGCATGTCAAATTTCTCTTCAATCTCCTTATTGACCAGATGTACAAACAACTAAGTCATTAATTCTTCACTAGGAAGGTAGACTAACTACAGCAGCGCAGCCAAAGTTCAAGCCGAGAATAAATTAACTTTCATTCCCAAGCACTGAAAATGCTATCAGAGGCCACAATCAGAAACAGCAATTACTTTTCCAAGGATGGGATATGCAAGGCCATACACAGGAAAAGGAAATCTTAAAATCAATTTCAATTTATAGTGTACAAATTGCAAGGTACTCCACATTTCCATCAAGGGCATCTGTTCTTCAGGGATACTTTTTAAATTATTTTAGATGCATCTGCTTATAGCTATTTAAAGATGGCTAAAAACAGGTTTCCCACAGATATCTTTTAAAATCAGAAAGAGTAACAACATTTTTTGCTGCCATAATTAAATGCATTTATGTGAAGTGGTGTATTCACTGAAGAGTATTAGAACTCTAATTTTGCAGCCACACATCAGTAAGGATGATGTTGTCTCAGGTAGAACTTGTAATTAGATTTTTATTTTTTTTACATTTTGTTCTGTTTCCAAACTTTTCATTTCATGAAATACTTGGTGGCACGCTATTTTTAGATAAGCATTGTTATTCAGAATCATTAGGCAGAAAATGTGTAATTTATTGTTTTCACAGAGTAACTCTAGTGGAATGCATTGTATTGTTTATAAATATTTTTCTGATTGATGTGCATTGATGGCTTTAAATGTGTCCACCCTTTTTTTTGAATGGCTGAATAGCGGTGACAGGCTTTTTTTAATAAACTCAAACGTATGTTCATAAAGAAAGCAAGCTTCCTTCATATTTATTTCAAGTACATGTAAGGTCAATTTTTTTTCCACTTTGGCATTTGGCACACCCTAATCACCCCACGTGCCAGGGCTAAGGATAAGACAGTACAGCCTGGCCTCCAGTACCAGGCTCATGTCCTATTCGTTCAAAATTGGGGTCCAGACACCTGCTGAGTAGAAGGACCGGCTGTACTGCCTTATTGCAGATACCTATTGTTTTGTTCCTCCACCTTGCAGTGTTACTGCCTTCTCCTCCTCTCCCTCCCTCCGGCAGCACTGCAGGGGGATCAGT
Source organism: Lithobates sylvaticus (assembly GCA_028564925.1). Taxonomy (NCBI): domain Eukaryota; kingdom Metazoa; phylum Chordata; class Amphibia; order Anura; family Ranidae; genus Lithobates; species Lithobates sylvaticus. The sequence continues at coordinate 284,114,611 of CM053026.1, forward strand.
TATAGCATCAGTCTTAAATGTAGGACATCAGGGGTATGTGTGACCCCTGATATTTCACTAAAGCCCCCCAAAAGGGCAGGCGAAAATTGTAAAAAAAAAAAAATGTAAAAGAATCAACATTTAAAAGAATGATTTAAAAAAATGAAGGACCCATTCACATGTGCTTTGCACTCTGTAATTTCTGCCATGGTTGTGAAGCATAACAGTGCGGCCATGACATGCGTACAACCCTAGCCACTGCCTCTGTTGCTCTGTGTTTGAGCTTTGGGTTGCACACCCTAATGCAATAGGCTGTGCACGCCTATGCTTAGATCCCTGTCTTTTTTTGCTTTTCTATTGGTGTCTGTGTTTCATTAAGGTGTACTCTCACTTCCTGTCCCTGAGACACATCACAAAGTAATGGAAAATGACTCCAAAGTGAAACAGTTGTTACTGAAACAGTGGTCCCTTTATGAAGATTTCCCCTTACCTCCTGTTTCTGCAACAACTCTAAAATTTTAAATTTACCATCATTTTCAGTCTCAGTTATAATGGTCAGCATGACCAACAGTGAGGGTTAATCTCCCAGTAGGGACGAGGTCACCAATAAAAACCAATAGGTATTTTAACAACCTATCCAAGATTTAAAAAAAAATATGTTTGGCTTTAAATACCTTAAATGTTTCTCTCAAAATGAGCAACGTCCCGAATGACACGCTAATCCCTAGAAGTTCTAAATTGTTAGTGATATATGCATGCAGACTTGTCCAGTCTGCAAAGAAGCATACAATTTATGAGCTATGGACGCCAAGGGATTATTTACTAATAGGCAAATTGACTGTTCACTTTGCAAGAGTAGTTGCACTTTGCAAGGGAATTTTGCTGACTTCATCATCCAATCATTTGCATGTAATTAGGTATTATTTGCAAAGTGAAACTTCACAAGATTAGCAAATCTTTTCCTCCAGCACTCTGTCTGTATCAAGGTACAGTCTTTTAGTTGCTGCTGGAGGAGGTGTCAATGATCCCTCAGTGTAGTGATCACTGCACTTTTAACTCTTATGCCACGTACACACGATCGGACATTCTGACAACAAAATCCTGGATTTATTTCCGACGGATGTTGGCTCAAACTTGTCTTACATACACGGTCGCACAAGTGTAGTCGGAAATTCCGAATGTCAAGAACGCGTTGACGTACAACACGTACGACGAGCCAAGAAAAGTTCAATAGCCAGTGCGGCTCTTCTGCTTGATTCTGAGCATCGGATTTTGTTGTCGGAAAATTTGAGAATTAGCTCTCAAATTTTTTTTGTCAGAAATTCCAAAAACAAATGTCCGACGGAGCCTACACACAGTTGGAATTTCCAACAACAAGCTCACATGGAAACATTTATTGTCGGAAATTCCGACCTTGTGTACGTGGCATTAGAGATCTACAAGTCCATCTGCAACAATAAATTAAGTGAATATTCACTTTGATTATCCAATAATTTTCAGATAAAATAAGTAAACAGGAATTTTATTTTCTCATGATTGGACAATTGACGTAAATATTCATACGTCACACTGGTGTGAAGATTCTCACCTCCTTTAGTAAATCGGCTTCAATGTCTGTGCTGGATACCGTTACCTTGCATCAAATCTTGGCAGAGGAAAATACCATACCTAGATCTGCAATATCATAATTTGCCATTAACCCTTTTTTGTCCATGTATTTCCAAAATAGTTTTCATTTAATTGTCTTTTACCACTGTCACAACCTTTTACTAGCCGTTGCTGTACAATTATCTCTTTCTGTCCCAATGTACATTTACCCTTTACTTTGCAAACCTGATATTTATATTTTCTGATTGATGTATACATTCCAGTCACTGAACATTACTATTTATTGAGTCCTTCCCATTCAGTGTTCACATTAACCCTTTATGGTACTTTGCTTTGCAATTTATATTCACTGTACATTAATAATTTAAAGCTGTACTCTGAGGAGCAACTCATCCTTCCACCATTTGCCCAACTAAACACATTATTCACTTAAAATCTTAATTATTTTGTACAGTGTTTATTTATATAGAATGACATACAATGAGCAAAATTACAAATACAGTAATATACTTCATGTCATATACAAAATCACACTATAGGTTCAATACGCAAGATGACTCATCACAAGCCATATGAAACAATTGTATTAAAAGTTATGTGACACATCGTTGGATAAAAAAAAAGATGTATTGACAGTCAGAAAATTCAAATATGTGGTTCAGTGTGTCAGAATCAAGCAGAGTCACTGTGTATGGCATAGAAAATCTAGAAAATGTGAGAACAAGGTAACAAGGAAGAAGTGTGCAAGAGAGTAGTGGTAGATGCTAGATTATTCAGAGAGGCGGTCAACAGAAAGGGGGTAATTTTTCTTCTTTAGTAAACTCCTGTTACAGGGCAGTTCAGATGTTCTCTTTACTTGAAATGACAGCTTTTTAAATTGAGTTAATGCCTGCTTTTGTCAAATATGGTATTATTAAAATACAATTAAAGAGTCTTCGCAGCACAGACTATAGGGATAATAGCTTACAGGGTAAGTAGGATTAAAACAGCAAAACCCCCTTCTTTGCATGCATATTACGTAATGGTGCTTGTGGAGCAATTTAAAGAAATATATCAAGCTGTAAATTTCCAGGAAAACTAGTACGTTTAACTGTGAGGGCCATCCCACTTGATGGGGATCTTATATGGGTTTGGGGGGGGGGGGGGGGGGCATCAGTTTTTTTGCACAGGGTCCCCCTATGCCAGACCCTCATAAAAAATGGTCTGGTATGCATTTACAAGGGGAACCCCATGCATTTAGGATGTACTACAGCAAAAGTGACATTTTGGAAAAATAAAACAAAACAAAACATTGTCAGTGAATTACATTTTTTGCAAGCCAAAAAAAGCATAGTAACCTGCTTAACGATTCCCTAAAATACATACCAGACCCTTAAGAGTCTGTTTATTTTTTTTTGTAAATATATAGTTTTTTTATAATTTTTTCTTTGAAAAAGTCAGTTTTGCTATTGTACACCATATACATCACACAGGTGCACCACTTTACAAGCAAATTCCCTGGGCATGTTTAAAGAAATTTTTAATTTTGAATGTTTTACTTAAACCTGTATTAATAGTGCTGTTGCCCGCAAAGCAGTTTTAAAAAAAAACATTTTGAGCATTGAAACATGTCTTCTCGGCAGTGCCCAAATGACTTTACAGCTGCTCCTATTAGTAGCGTCAGCCCATCTCCATGAATTTGCGGCTTGTGCTGCACCACAGTGACAGGTACCCGGCTGCCATTTTTTTCACCAAGAAGGTCATCCCTGCCCTGCAGCAGAATGTGAAAGGTAATGTTGCTGGATCATGCGGTCAGCACCAGGGTCCACATGGCTAAAGACGTGGTCCAGCAATCATCGGAAGAGATATTACATGTCCTTTATGACCCACTGAGTAAATTTGCTGTCAGCTGGGGAAGATGCCAGACATGGGACTCCACTGGAGCAGGTGGTGCTGCTCCTTGTCATGCAACTCAATAATAGTGATAACTTAGTCCCCTCTACCCCTTCCTCCCCCTTATCAGCCTTATTCAAAACCACCCCAGCAGCCCAGAGCCTATACAACAGACCAGGCAAAATTCTGCCATGCTGTTCTGAAGCTCGTATGCCACGCTGTTCTGAAGCTCTTATGCCTGGGGTACAGAAACCACACTGGGAGGGGGGGGGGTTATCAGTTCTCAGACTGAGAGATGGCTGACCCCATACAATTTTGTGCCAGGAAAGGTCATGTGTGATAATGGCATTCATTTGCTGTCCACTCTTCAGCAGAGAAAGTTCACATGTCTTACCAGGAGCCAGGTGGGCGACTGTGACAGCCATAAATGCATCTCAATGCATGAACACATGGGTCTTGCCTTGGGGTACAATTATTAATGAATGGCAATAAGCCACAACACAAAAAAACAATGTCTAATGGAAAAGGGAAACATCCTGAAAGCCGCACATCTCCCATGACTAAGCTCCGTGGGTGGAGTGAAATGCACTGGTCTGACTGGAGTCGGGCTGGGGCTGTCATACACCTTCTTACAGGGTTTTGCAGAGATGTGTAACTTCCAGGACTTTTCCCTTTTCTATTAGATGTCTAGAGCTGGGATGAGCTCTGTCTTTGTTTGCACTCCAAGCGGTTGCTACATAAGAGGACCTGATGGAGACTTGAGCGACACCTGTAAATTCAGTTTGGGTTACAAACAGTGGCGGCTGGTGGGGGGATGGAAAACAACCACCCCCCATCCGGTCGGCTATTGGAATCCCCCCGCTTCATTGGGTCACTTGCACCCCCGGGGGTCTCGTGGTTGGTCATCCAGCACTTACCCTATCTAGGTTCTGGGCAGCGCACCTATGGGTGGCGGGCGAGTATCTCCTCCTCCTCTGCATCACGGTGTCTTCTGCCGTGTGTCTCTTCCCTCCTCTTGCTAGGCATCCAATAGGATCACCTGTCCTTTTGGCCAATCGGGTGACAGGTCTCACGACCTGCTTTACTGATTGGCTGGGAGGAGGATGAGTGTGAGAATAACCCAACCTTTTTTGAAGCCTATTAAAGCCTCTGGCGCTTCAAAAAAACACTCTCCCCTATTAGAATCCATGCATCCAGTGCCCTGTATGTAGATTAGGGGGCTGGATGCATGGATAGGAGGGGCGGCACCCTTGCACGCCCTAATGGACAGGCCGCCACTGATCACAAATAAACAATGGGGGTTATTTACTAAAGGAAAATCGCTGTAGATCAGAGGGGAACAAGGAGCAAGGAGAAAAAAAAACAGCATTTTAGCTTGCACATGATTGGATGAGAAAATCAGCAGAGCTCCCCCTCATTTCCGATCTACCCCTCAGATTTAGAGCGACTGCACTTCCAAGTGCACTTTCAGTGCAAAGTGGATTTGCCTTTCGTAAATAACCCCCAATGCAGTGGCGTACTAAGTGGGGGGCGGGCCGCCCCGGGTGCCACACACTGGGGGGGGTGTCAGGCCAGCGCCCTCCCCCTCCGCGACTGAAGAGGAGACAGCGCAGCGGGTTAGGCAGCGGCACCACTCGGTGACAGACCACACTGAGAGCCTGAGGCAGTGGCATTGCGGGGGGTGGCACCTGTCGGCACAGTGACCCGGGACCCAGCGCTATCCCCTTCTCTCTGTGGTCGCGGTTCTGATCAATCTCGGCAGCGGCTGTCATAGCCGAGCAGAGTGAAGCCGCCTCCCCCTCCTCCTGCATGCACAGCACTGTGTAGACATAAAGGAGGAAGGGGAGGCGGCTCCACTCTGCTCGGCTCTGCTCGGCTATGACAGCCGCGGCACTGCCGAGACTGATCAGAGCCATGACCACTGAGTGTAATGTAAATGGGTCCAGAGGTGCAGGGTGCTGTGTAATGTAAAGGGGTCCAGAGGGGCAGTTGTGGAGAAGGGGATTCACAGTAGTGACAAAAAGATATTGAAGGATTCAGAGGTATGCATGGGGCACAGTGGGGTGTTTTTACCTTTCAAGGTGGGGTGGGGGTGCCATATATAGGATCCGCCCCGGGTGCCAAATGCTCTAGGTACGCCCCTATGTTTTATAATGTAAACAAATCCTGATATTGGTGTTGTGTTTTCTTGTTGTTCATTGTCAGTCCAACATTTTAAAGTGTATTTCAACCTTTCCAGCCAAATTCAAGACATCCCATTTATATGTTTGTGTTCCCATTTTCACAGCATACCTAAAAATAATTTTGAAAAAAAAGCTTTACCTTTCTATTAGTTTCATTTAATTATACACAGGACTGTATATGCAGCTTGTATGGTTCAGATTTGTAAAAGCTTGCAAAGTGCAATTCAATTAAAAGTGCATTAACATACAATGTGCCACCCAAGCCCTGATATCATTAACCCTTTGTTGGGACAGGCAGTGTGCATATATAGTTTACAACTGATAAAGAAGATCTTCTAGCACAGTACAGACAAAGTTAATTATAGTAAACATAATTCCCTAGCGCCCTTCTTAACCACCTCAATACACCCCCTTCCATTCCAGGCACTATTTCAGTTTTTAGCTCTGAGATAGTTTGACTGAAAAATACACCCTGTACCCTAATGAATGTTATATTGTTTGGAGATAAAGAGAGCTTAAAAAAAAAAAAAAAGATTTAAAATATTAATTGAAGAGCATCAAACTACAATAAGCAATGTCAATAAAAAACATTAAATATATGGGTACTGCATTTCTTCACTGCTACAGAGTATCTCTCAACAACTAATAAAGAAAAAGTCAAAGCACAATACCTTAAAACAGAAGAAAAAAAATAAAATTAAAAATAAAAACACTTACAATCAGATAAAGAATATCATATCTTCAGACACAGTCCTCAATCTGGAGAGTTTCAATTACTCTTTTTTAGGATATGATATTATTTACCTGATTTTTAGGTTTTCTGTTAATATGTTGTGAGAAATTTAGATTTGTAAAGGTACTTTAGATTTTAAAGTGAGGTACTTACCCACTGGGATATTTATTTTGTAGTATATAAGGGGAAAAAGACAAAAAAATATCAATAAAAAAATGTTTCCCCTGCCAGGACATTACAAGTAAAAATTACCCATTTTTGAAAAAGTGGATGCAGCACGGTGATCTTTTTTGCCACATTTTTTTGGAAATGTAGAAGCAGACCAGGATGGAGGTAGCTAAAGGAGAAGAATAGCCAAAGCTTGTTTGTCTGTACTTCTCCTATGGATCACAGGAGCGCAGTTCATTTTGCACTCCTGTGAACCGTTTTCAGCAGAGAGCAGGCTGAAGTCTGCTCTCTGCTGACGTCACAGAAGTTGGTCCAGTCACTGCGTCATCATGACAATGGAGTCTGGATCCACCAGGTACCTGTACTGACACCTGGCTCAGCCTCTCAGCGAGCCACTGAGAGGCTGAGCCGTCCACCCCCTCCACTCCCTGTGCTCCGGTGAGCAAGGAGGGAGCAGTGCCGAGAGATTTCAGTAAAAAAGAAGATTGCAGAAGAGGCACAGATGATTAGATGACAAAGCTGCAGAATGAAGAGGGAGGTGGCTTCAGTGCTGGCTGTACCTTTGCCATTGGAATGCCCATAAACCAGCACTGGCAGAACTAAAGATATCATTATATTTCAAACTGAACACATTTTAATGGGATTGAGTGGCATGTGAACTAATTCAATAACAGTTTTACAATTCTGATCAAACTTCTTTAAGTTAGCTAATAAAGAGTATCACCTACACTCCAAACTTCCTGCAATAAATGATGGCTAACATACTACAACACTCATCTACCACTGAATAGGAACATGTAGTAAATATGAAGGAAGTGACTGCAAAAGGGGAAATACACTTTAAGGCCACAGACATAATATATGAAAATTTGCTTACAAAATTCATGTTTTATTAATGCAAAACTATAATTGAAAAATACACATACCTTGTAATTCAGATAGGGGTTGCCTTCCATTGTACTAAAGGAGTAGAGAATGTTCACTTTACAAAGTGAGTGTTCTCGAAGCTTACTTAATAAAGTAAAGCTGTTTTCACTTTAATCATTCAATCATTCGCAAGAACTTGTAAAAATGTGGTATTGAATATGAACATAGCTTCATTATATTTATTAAGATTCACTTTGCAAAGGTATAGTCTATTTTCTTCTGGTAAATCAACCTTACCCCATATGGTAACACCATCATTGTCTTTTGCATCAACCATAACATGCATTACATATCATATCTGCTAAATACTGTCATCATCAATGATTTCAATTAAAGCAGTAGTAAACCGTGGCTAGTTAAAAAAACACCTGTAAGGCAATTGCATAATGTGCTAGTATGCATCGCACTCATCATCAATGAGTTACCTTGGAACGAAGCCTTCCATGAAAATTAGAAAATTTGTAATTTCGGAACTTTGTAATTTCGGAAATTCATAATTTCAAATTTCTGAATTTGCGAAATTTGGAATTTCGGAAATTTGGTATTTCAGAAATTCGGAAATTTAAAATTTTGGAAATTGGAAAATTCTAAATTTCAGAAATTCGACATTTCATAGACTTCAAATTTCTAAATTTTCAAATTTCCAAGTTTTCAAATTTCCACATTTTTGAAAATTTAGAAATTGGAAATTCCGAAATTCAAAATTTCGGAAATTCGGAAATTCAACATTTCGGAAATTCTAAATTTCGGAAATTCTAAATTTCGGAAATTTGAAAATTCGAATTCGGAAATTCGGAAGTTCAGAATTATATTTTCTGATTGATGTATACATTCCAGTCACTGAACATTACTGTTTATTGAGTCCTTCCCATTCAGTGTACATTAACCCTTTATGGTACTTTGCTTTGCAATTTATATTCACTGTACATTAATAATTTAAAGCTGTACTCTGAGGAGCAACTCATCCTTCCACCATTTGCCCAACTAAACACATTATTCACTTAAAATCTTAATTATTTTGTAAAGTGTTTATTTATATAGAATGACATACAATGAGCAAAATTACAAATACAGTAATAGACTTCATGTCATATACACAATCACACTAAAGGTTCAATACGCAAGAGGACTCATCACAAGCCATATGAAACAATTGTATTAAAAGTTATGTGACACATCGTTGGATAAAAAAAAGATGTATTGACAGTCAAAAAATTCAAATATGTGGTTCAGTGTGTCAGAATCAAGCAGAGTCACTGTGTATGACATTAAAAAAAAAAAAAATTAAGAAAATCTAGAAAATGTGAGAAAAAGGTAACGAGTAAGAAGTGGGCTAGAGAGTAGTGGTAGATGCTAGATTATTCAGAGAGGCATCTCTTCGTTCCTCCTGTGTCAAAAGAAAGGGGGTAATTTTTGTTCTCTTTACTGGAAATGACAGCTTTTTAAATTGAGTTAATGTCTGCTTTTGTCAAATATGGTATAATTAATATAAAATTAAAGAGTCTTTGCCAGAGGCGTAACTAGAACCTTTTGGGCCCCGGTGCAAGAAACCATGAAGGGCCCCCCTGACCCCCGGGGCGACCCAGCCCCATATTTCAAGGGGCCCATGTGTCACCCCTGTACACCTGGATAGGAAGAGCGGCGGTGACGGCATATAGAGGACCCGATCCCCTCCATTTTCTTCCTGCAGCCATGACTTCAGGAGGGAAATGGAGGGTATTGGTTCCTCTATATGCCGCCCGCTACCCCTCCTATCCAGGTGTACAGGGGTGACACATGGGCCCCCTGAAGCATGGGGCTGGGATGAGTGGCAGTGAGCGGTGGTGGCAGTGACGGGAGAATGGGATGGCATAAGTGGTGGCAGTGGTGGGGGGTTGGATGGGATGAGTAGCAGCAGTGGTGGGGGGATGGGATCAGTTTTGGCTGTGAGGGGGGCTAGATCACTGGCAGTGGTGAGGGTGAGGGGGGTGGGGGGGTGGGATCAGTGGTGGTGTGGGGGATGGGATCAGTGGCGATGGTGGTGGCAGTGGTGGTGAGGGGGGTGGGATCAGTGGTGGGGGTTGGTGGGATTAGTGGCGGTGATGGGATCAGTGGTGGCAGTGATGGTGGTGGGATCAGTGGCGGTGATGGTGGTGAGGGGGGGTGGGAGCAGTGGCAGTGGTGGTGCTATCCTCCCCCACCACCACCTCTGCCTCATACTGATCCCATCCCCCCACCACCACCACCACAGATCTCATCCCTATCCCATGGGGGGATAGGGATAAGATCTGTGGTAGTGACGGGGGTCAGTAAGAGGCAGAGGTTGGGATCAATCAGTTGCACTGACTATTTAGTCACTTACTTTGTCAGTCGCTCAATACCTCCAGGGATGCTCCTGTGTTATGGGATCTCCTGCAGAGGGGAGAGCTGCATTGGTGTCAGCCGGTCAGCTGACTTTCCCTTCCAGCGTCTGCCCCTGGACAGCGGAGGACTTGAGGACGGGCCCCTGGCGGGGGAGAACATGTGGGCGGGCCCCTGGACACCGGAGGATGTGAGGGCGGGCCCCTGGCGGGTGAGAACGTGCGGGCGGGCCCCCGGCGGGGGAGGACGTGAGGCACGCCCCTGGACAGCGGAGGACGTGCGGCGGGTCCCCGGCGGGGAGAACGTGCAGGCGGGCCCCCGGCGGGGGAGGAGGTGAGGGCAGGCCCCTGGACAGCGGAGGACGTGCGGCGGGTCCCCGGCGGGGGAGAACGTGCGGGCGGGCCCCCGGCGGGGGAGAACGTGAGGGCGGGCCCCTGGACACCGGAGGACGTGAGGGCGGGCCCCTGGACAGCGGAGGACGCGCGGCGGGTCCCCTGGCGGGGGAGAACGTGCGGGCGGTCTCCAGCGGGGAGAACGTGCGGGTGGGCCAGTGGGCCCCCCCACAGTGACGGAACTTGAGGGCCCAGTCGCAAGTGCGACTGGTGCGACCCTGGTTGTTCCGCCACTGGTCTTTGCAGCACAGACTATAGGGATAATAGCTTACAGGGTAAGTAGGATTAAAACAGAAAACCCCCCTTCTTTGCATGCATATTACATAATGGTGCTTTAAAGCTGTAAATTTCATGTTCAAAAACATTTTGGGCATTGAAACATGTCTTCTCGGCAGTGCCCAAATGACTTTACAGCTGCTCCTATTAGTGGCGTTGGCCCATTTCCATGAAATTGCGGCTTGTGCTGCACCACAGTGGCACTTACCCGGCTGCCATTTTTTTCACCCAGAAGGTCATCCCTGCCCCGCAGCAGAATGTGAAAGGTAATGTTGCTGGATCATGCGGTCAGCACCAGGGTCCACATGGCTAAAGACGTGGTCCAGCAAACATCGGAAGAAATATTACATCTCCTTTATGACCCACTGAGTAAATTTGCTGTCAGCTGGGGAAGATGCCAGACATGGGACACCACTGGAGCAGGTGGTGCTGCTCCTTGTCATGCAACTCAATAATAGTGATAACTTAGTCACCTCTACCCCTTCCTCCCCCTTATCGGCCTAATTCAAAACCACCCCTTCCACCCCAGCAGCCCAGAGCCTATACAACAGACCAGGCAAAATGCTGCCATAATGTTCTGCAGCTCGTATGCCACGCTGTTCTGCAGCTCTTATGCCTGGGGTACAGAAACCACACTGGGAGGGGGGTTATCAGTTCTCAGGCTGAGAGATGGCTGACCCCATACGATTTTGTGCCAGAAAAGGTCATGTGTGATAATGGCATTCATTTGCTGTCCACTCTTCAGCAAAGAAAGTTCACATGTCTTACCAGGAGCCAGGTGGGCGACTGTGACAGCCATGAATGCACCTCAATGCATGAACAAATGGGTCTTGCCTTGGGGTACAATTATCAATGAATGGCAATAAGCCACAACACAAACAAACAATGTCTAATGGAAAAGGCAAAAGTCCTGAAAGCCGCACATCTCCCATGACTAAGCTCCATGGGTGGAGTGAAATGCACTGGTCTGACTGGAGTCGGGCTGGGGCTGTCATACACCTTCTTACAGGGTTTTGCAGAGATGTGTGACTTCCAGGACTTTTCCCTTTTCTATTAGACGTCTAGAGCTGGGATGAGCTCTGTCTTTGTTTGCACTCCAAGCGGTTGCTACATAAGAGGACCTGATGGAGACTTGAGCGACACCCGTAAATTCAGTTTGGGTTACAAACAGTGGCAGCTGGTGGGGGGGGGTGGAAAACAACCAGCCGGTCGGCCATTGGAATCCCCCCGCTCCATTGGATAACTTGCACCCCCGGGGGTCTCGTGGTCGGTCATCCAGCACTTACCCTATCTAGGTTCTGGGCAGCGCTCCTATGGGTGGTGGGCGAGTATCTTCTCCTCCTCGGCATTACAGTGTCTTCTGCCGTGTGTCTCCTCCCTCCTCTTGCTAGGCATCCAATAGGATCACCTGTCCTTTCGGCCAGTCGGGTGACAGGTCTCACGACCCGCTTCCTGATTGGCTGGGGGGAGGATGAGTGTGAGAATAGCAAATATTAATCCGCTATTGTCACACAACTGGCTGGGCTCAGAGCGCAGTGCACATGTCTAGGATTTACTACCACTTTAAATCTGCATTGTGATAAAATTAAAGCTAAACTCCATCTTTTGTTAGAACAAAGAAGAGTAATACAATGGCCATTCAGAAGAGATGCCTAGAACAAAGAAGAGTCTAATACAGTGGTGCTTGGCCATTCAGAAAGAAGTGTATTATATTAATGAATACAAAGCTTCATCTGATTGGCAGAGTCCGAGGTTGTGTCATCACCAGCCTGCCTCTCTGACTCAGAGAAAGCTTTGTATTCATTGATAGAATACACCACCTTTTGGGAATGGCTGAACGCCACTGTGATAGACTCTACAGAAAAGACCGGAATGTAATGAACTGCAAGGAAAGGTAATGGAGGGCTGCACATGACAGAAGTGTCAAGTGACTCACTGGGCAGCTGACAAGGAGAGGTAAAAGATAGGGAGTGGTTCTGCAAGGAAGGGGAGCGGCCATATAAGAGGAGGGGCGGAGCTCGGGAGGACAGTGCGGGAAGAGACAGAGCTTGAGGAGGCAGTTTTTACACTGCTCCTCCAGCAATCCAAGATGGCCGACGGCGGTGCATTGGCGGCGTTGATGCGAGCGGCGGCGGCGGAACACGGCCCGGAATGGCTGAAAGACCAGCTAGCAGCGGCGCTGGAGGGGACACAGGAAGATCCGGAGGTACGCTCAGAGGGAGAGGAATCGGCGGATGGCGGCGTGGCGCCGCACGGCCGCGTGTCCCGCCCGCCGGAGCGGTATTCCCCGGGGGCCACAGCGGGCCCATCAAGGCTGATGAGGAGCCCACGAGGTGAGCGATCAATCCCACCAGCAAAGCGGCACATGCGGGAAGGCACAGGGGGGCCCAGGAGACAGTCAGGCCGCGGGTCTAGCGCGGGAGGCGGGGCCTCAGGCCTACCACGAGGAGGATCACCTGGCAGGCGCAGTGCTTCTACAGCCTCAACGGCCCCTGCGGCCCTGCACGGGTCGGGGGGTGGTAGGAACACTGGGGGGAGGGGGGCCGGGAGGAACGGGAGGATGGCCGGCACACCAGGCTCCTCTGGGACAACGTCCCCCCCAGCAGCTCTGAACGAGCAGGGGGGTGGTGATAAAAGGGCCAATCGGGCAACGGCCAGGAGGGGGGATGCAAGCCCTCAGACGTGCCAGCATTGCGGACCCCTCTGCGGCTCTGCACGAGTCGGGGGGGGGCACGGAAGGAGCAGCGGAGCAACCCGGGGGATGGGTGGGGGCCAACGCAGCATCAGGCACTAGAAGTGGTAGGACACCGCCAGCAAGCGCACCAAGTGTGCACGTGGGCAGGAGCGGAGCCCGGAGCGGCCCGCCTGCACAGGAGAGAGGGAGGTCGGTACGGCCCAGGAGCAGCGCTCAGTCGGATTTAGGCGGACAGACACGCGCTATTTACGAGAGCCCCTCGCCTAGGGAGCGTTCTTTTCCATTTGCACAGGAGGAAACGTCGCGGTCAGAAGGGGAATTGTCCGAAGAGGAGGAGGAGCTCAGTCGCCCTATCCCGCCGGTGGAAGCCAGGGCAGCGGCTGTGGGATTCGCGCCCGGTCAGCCCGGTAAGTCTACTGACAACGTTTCCTTTACTAATGCTTTACAAAAATTGTTGGGGGCGGGTCCCAGCGAGGGGAGGCAGAGGTTACCTCCCGCGCCGCCGTTGGTCGATTCGGACCAACCGCGGGTGGCGAGGGGGACTATGGAAGGAGGGTCAGGGCAGATGCAGGAATTGCTGGAGGGTTTGAAAGTGTTGGTGGGCCGGTTCGGAGGAGTAGGTACTGCACCGGTGGCTGGGGTGAGTATGGGAGCGGCTGGAACAGGTGGGGTCGTAGAAGGAATGGCTGGGGTGGTGGCGGCACCAGGGGCCGCGCCGGAGGGTTCGAGCTCAACGGAGGCTGGTGGAAAGGACAAGGTGAGTGAGACGGAGCAGGGGGCTAAGGAACAGACGGCGAGGGATGATATTGTGAGAATGGCGGATGCAGCGAAGTGCGAAGTTTACGTTTGTTTCGAGGGCCCCCTGGGGGCTCATTTGAAGCAGGACGTAAGGGAGAAGATTTGGAAAGGGGAGTACGTGGAAATTTTTTCCTTGTTGCCCCTGGAAAAATTCAACTTGGATAGGGTGAAGCCAGATAGCAGTAAGAAGGACGATGAGGAGAAGAGGAGGTATCGTCTTATCCCTCGGACCTTTGCTAACTGGCTTCAGGCATTTGCCATATTGGCAGGGGTGATAGGCGAGAAGAAACCTGAACACTGCTCGGCGTTATTCTGTTATATGGACGCCATTGGGGAGGCCTATCGGGTTTATGGGGGAACGGCGTGGCTGCGGTACGATGAGCAGTTCCGCCAGCGGAGAGCGGTTCGGCCGGCGTTGCGATGGGACCATAAGGACATCAGCCTGTGGATGAGGTTGATGGCTTCGGCCAAGACACCGGCACAGTCATTTCAAGGGGGGGCCGGAGGTAGCCACACAGCGGGATCTCCGGCCGGAAAGAAGTGGGGCGTGTGTTGGCCATACAATGAAGGGGCTTGTAAATTTGGAGGGACGTGCAAATTTAAGCACGAATGTTCAGGCTGCGGGGGGAATCACACACTGGCCAGATGCTTCAAAAAAGGCAAGCGCACCGGGGATTTTGGACACAAAAGGGACGACTCCGGTGATGTGGGAAAGGATGCAGCCTTTCCTAAATAGATATCCGGATAGGGCAGCGGCGGAGGTGCTGAGCACTGGCTTCAGGTATGGATTCAGAATTCCATGCTCGTTGACAGTGGTTCCTCCGTTAGCAAAAAATTTGAAGTCAGCTCTACAACACCCAGAGGTGGTGGCAGAGAAATTGGCAAAGGAGGTGGCTTTGGGTAGGTTGGCGGGCCCGTTTGAGAATATGCCATTTGGGGATTTAGTGGTGTCCCCACTGGGGGTCGTTCCCAAAAAGGAGCCGAATAAATTTCGGCTTATTCATCATCTATCTTTTCCGAAAGGGGGATCGGTGAATGATTTTATAGACCCGGAGGCGTGCACGGTGTCATACACGTCGTTTGACGCTGCGGTGCGTTGGGTAAGGCGGTACGGAAAAGGGGCATTGATGGCAAAATCTGATGTGGAAGCTGCATTTAGACTGTTGCCAGTGCACCCAGATAGCTTTCGGTTACTAGGATGTTGTTGGGAGGAACGTTTTTACGTAGATAGGTGTTTACCAATGGGGTGTTCCATTTCTTGCGCTATGTTTGAAGCGTTTAGTTCTTTTTTGGAATGGGTGGTGAGGGATGTTACGGGGATGGATTCCGTCATCCATTATTTGGATGATTTCTTGTGCGTGGGCCCTCCTTCTTCCAATGTGTGTGCGATACTCTTGTTCACGTTGCAGCACATTGCGGAAAGGTTTCGGGTGCCTTTGGCAGCCGACAAAACGGAGGGTCCTCGGACAGAGTTGAGCTTCCTGGGTATAGTGATAGATTCCATGGCCATGGAATGTAGGTTACCTGCAGAGAAGCTGGAGGATCTGAGAGGAGTAGTACGGGAGGTTCACGGTTGTAAGAAGGTGCAGTTACGCACCTTACAATCACTGTTGGGAAAGTTAAATTTCGCGTGTAGGATCATTCCTATGGGGAGGATATTTTGTCGAAGGTTATCAGGTGCAACGGCGGGGGTGAGGGCCCCAAAACATTTCATTAGGTTGACAAGGGAGCACAGGGAGGACCTTCGCATATGATATCATTTTCTAGAAGAGTATAATGGGAGGGCAGTCTGGATGTCAGGGCCTGTGAGCAACTTTGATGTGGAGTTGGTGACGGACGCCGCAGGATCAACTGGATACGGGGCATTTTTTCGGGGCCAATGGAGCGCGGGCCCTTGGCCGCGATCATGGGTGGAGGCAGGTTTTAGGAAGAACCTGGTACTGCTGGAACTGTTTCCTGTAGTGCTAGCTTTGGAGTTGTGGGGGCAGTCTTGCAGGAATCTCAAGTTGAGGCTGAACTGCGACAACATGGGGGTGGTGCAGGTGATCAACAGGATGTCTGCAGCTTCACCCCCGGTCATACGACTTATGCGACAGTTAGTTTTGCGTTGCATGCAGTTAAATATCTTTCTATATGCTGTGCATACCCCAGGTGTGGAGAACACACTGGCTGACGCCTTGTCTCGCTTTCAGTGGGACAGGTTCAGGGAGCTGGCGCCAGGAGCGGAAGAGGTGGGTGTCCCTTGCCCAGGCTGGATTTGGGAGGTAGCGCTGGAGCCGTCGCGGGCTGGATACAGCGGTCCGTAAGTGAGGTTACATGGGCAGCGTATTCCAAGATATGGAAGGAATGGAGGGATTTACAGGCAGAAGCGGAAGTTGGGGGTGAGGGGTTGGAGGCCAGGTTGCTGCTGCTTTACTTGGTGTCAAAAGACATGGAGGAGGGTAAGTCGGTATCGGCTATAGAAAAGAGGATGGCGGGAATGGCGTTTTGGTTTAAGATGCGGAGAAAGGAAGATTGGACAAAGGATTTCTGGGTAAAGCAGGCCATTAGGGGATATAGGAAGTCACGCAGGAGCAAGGATGCACGGCGCCCTATTACGTTTGCGAATCTGGTTGCAATGGGGGAACAGCTTTCTGTGGTGTGCAAGTCAGTGTATGAAAGAATGTTGTTTGGGGCGGCTTTTTCACTGGCGTTTTTTGGGGCATTTAGGATCGGGGAGTTAGTCAGCCCCTCAAAAGGAGTGGCGGGGGGTCTGCAGGCCCAAGATGTTGAAATATTGGGGGACAGGGTTTCAGTGAGGTTGCGAAAATCTAAAACAGATCAAGCCGGCAAGGGGATACAGGTGAGTATATATGCCTTGCATGGATGTGGGGTTTGCCCGGTTAGGACGGTGGCGAGTTTTCTGGGAGTGAGACCGGTGGGGGAGGGTCCATTGCTTTTGCATGCGGATGGAAGTTACCTGTCCAGGTTTCAATTTGTGGCGGTTTTGAGAAAGTGTTTGGGGAGGTTGGGGTTGAACAGTCACGCCTACGCTTCACACTCCTTCCGCATTGGGGCGGCTACAGAGGCCGCCAGGTGCGGGTTGGATGAAGTGGATGTGCGAAAGTTGGGGAGATGGGAGTCGCAGCAATTCCGGACATATATCCGGCCACAGTTGGTGTGTGAATAAAAAAAAAAATAAAAATTATATATATAATAATGTGGTTAAGGGGTGATGTTACGGTATTGGGGGGCCGGATGATGTGAGGGGGTTAGGTGTTTGATTTTGTTGGTAACGGTGTGCTTGTGTTTCAGATGCAGGGCGTCAACTCCTGGTCTGGATCCTCGGCCATTCGTATGTGTGTTGGGGTGCCAGGAGAGGGGACGTGAGACCAGGTGGGAGACAGCTGGGTATTTCCAGGCGCGAGGCAGTTATACGTTGGTTGGGTCGGCCGGGAATGATGTGGGGCAGGGTGGTCCCAGAAGTGGAGAGACATGCATGGCTGGACAGACCACCGGATGTGTTGGTCATTCATGCTGGCGGGAATGACCTAGGGGTGCGGACAGTGAGAGACCTGTTAACAGACATAAAGGCTGATTTGATGTTCCTCTGGGCCACCTTCCCTGGGACAATTTTGATTTGGTCCGATATGGTGGCTAGGACGACTTGGCGTATGGCGAGATCTGTATACAGGATCAACAAAGCCCGAATACGGATCAACAAGGTGGTTGGCAGGTTTATAACATGGCAAGGTGGCCTAGTGATCCGCCACCGGGAATTGGAGGTTAATGTGGGCATGTACTTGAGGCGGGATGGGGTACATCTCACTGATGTAGGGATTGATTTATGGTCTTTAGGTTTGCAGGAGGGGATACAAGCGGCCCTGCGGGTGTGGAGGTGCCATCAAGGGTGAGGGGTCTCCCTTTCAGGCTGTGGCGTTGGTTGTTTTGTTGGTCAGTGACGGCAGCAGTTATACAGGTGGTAAGTGGGTGGGGGGCTCATCAATAGATGGCCCCTCCTGGTACATCAAACGTTGTTGATGTTTAATGGTATTGTGCACTGCGGGAAAGTTGGTTATCGGGTGGTACAGAGTGAGACCCATGGGTCTGTATATCCCGCAGTGCCCCCTGGTGGTTGATATCGATTGATATCATGGTTATGGTATATAGCACTTAGCGCCGTCACTGACCAATAATAAGTGGGTGTTAACCTGTTTGTTTTCTAGTTTTCAGAAAGGAATCTGAAGGGGTTAATGTTATTATGTTATTTATGGTTATTTATGTGTTATTTATGTTTTATTGGTAAATAAGAAAAAGTGGAGTTCTTATTTTGGATTTAATAAAATAGCTGTTATGGCCATTTAACTCCAAGGAAATGGTGTGGTCTCTTATTTTATTAAATAAGTTTGTTAGTGGGAGTTTTGGTCAAGCTAAGGGGTCATATCTTGGCTACACTGGTCATGTGTTCTGGGCACGAAACTGGAATTCTAAGGGGTCATATCTTGGCTACACTGGTCAAGCATAATTCTAACAAAAGATGGAGTTCAGCTTTAAACTAGAAAAGAAAAAAAGGAAATAAATTGTATAATAGACTTAATATTTTCTATTTTGCTCATTTATGTAATTTTATATTAAATTTTAGCTATAAAAACTGACCTACTGCACATTATTTATGGATTTTAACATATTGGATTGCAGATTCCCACCTATTTCTTACTGAAAATTCTTCTCTTGTTTGTTGCTGAATGACAGCTGAAAAAAAGGTTCTGCAGAGGGAATAATGTCATTAGTCCAGTATTTTTTGTAAAACATTAATAAATCTATTCCATGATTCTTTTATGGCCTTGAACTGTTCCAATGTGCGTGATGTATCCTGAATGGTAATTCACAATGATGATGACCATAATTAACTCATTCATCTTTTCACATTTCTTATATATTACTCTGTAAATGTATCATATAGTAGTACACTGTAAATGCATAGGAATATACACAATATCTAATCATCTCACTATGCCCTACCAGCTTTCAATGCAGAGCATAGTTACAGACAACTCACATGTCGGCTTCCCTTTTGTTGTGTAGCACAGCAAAGAGTATGACATGCCTCCAGTGAATTCGCTGCAGGGATAATTTCTAAATTTAAAAAAAGACACTTCTTTAAACTGCTGTTTGAATGACTATAAATCTTTGTCGGGAGACTATAGAAAGAGATAAAAATGCTAAACTATGCTATACTATAAAAAATGGGCTCCTGCTTTAACCCTGCACTAGCATGCCACAACCATGTGCATTGCACGCAGTTGTGGGGCATTTGCAGAGGAGCGCTATTCACTTGAATGGGTCGCATTCAACAAGGGGACATAATTCCTTCATTAGCTGAGAAGCAAATTATCACAGTCGCTGCATGTGTACACCCCCAGTCACTGCCTTTGCAGCTAAAGGGGTAGCGGTTTTGGTGCAGTAAAAGAGCAGGTCATCTGTGGAACTTTACTGCCCCCTGACCTCACATGTAAACAAGCCCTAAGGGCTCATTCACACAGGTACTCTGCTCAGGTGAATGAGTAGTTTGATAATGCGGCCTGAAACTCTATGGGGATGCAGCAACTGTACAAACATACTGTAGCCGCAGGTCCTAATTTTACAGGTGTGAATGAGTGGCCCTGAATGCACACTGTGTTCATGGCCGTACACCTGCCCCCACACTACAACCTGTGGCTGTACAGCTGTGTTTGTACAGCTGCTGTGTTCCCAGCCACCACTGACTTACACTGTACAGGCCAAAATGCCCATGTAAATGAGCCCCAAGACCTAATTTACACAAATAACTTTATTTGTTTACTTACTAACTCAATACAATTTTAACTTTTAGTTTTAGAGTGAAATTTAGAAATTGATTGTGTTTGTGTCCTCTAATAATAATTTGGGGCGGGGGGCTGTCAGGTAGGCTGTACAAGGCTCTGTATTTTTTAGCACATATACAGTGTATATATACTGTATACATACAGTATAGCTAGATAGATAGATATTGTTTTTTGGTGAGGGAATATTGTTTTTGATAAGGCCTTTAAGTTTTGGGTCATGCCTCACCTACCCCCCCCCCACCGTGTGGGAGACAGGCGGTGATGGCAATCCCCCCCCCCCTACACCCTCCCACAGGAGACAAAAAGTGGAGGTCACCCCAGAGGCTTCCTTACCTTGTGGAGGCATGGAGGAGGCAGGGAGAATAGGGGCTATCTGATTGACCGGGAGGAGAATGAGGAATATTCATTCGCCAGTGTCTCACAACTGGGTGGGATCAGAGCGCTGTGCTCTGCGCCCCAAGTCCACCCTGTTTTGAAGCCTATTAGAGCCTCTGGCTCTAATCATGTGCTTCAAAAAAATACACCCTACATGTAGATCAGGGGGCCGGACTCATGGATGGGGGGGCGGCACCACTGCACCCCTTATGGAGTGGCCGCCACTGCGGTTTACATTGAAATATATCAGGCTTGGATTACAGGAGACTTTGAAAGATTTTTTTTTTCTTGCTCAGTATTTTATAGAGTGTGTTCAGATAGAGAAAGAATACAGTACAGGAGTGTCATAAATAAGCTTTCAGTTACAAAGAATGAGCAGATTTGTATCAGTACTGGTATAACAATTCAGCAATTAGCAGGCATAGGACTACAGATTTAGTAAGTGAAATTACAATTAAATTCTATCTGAGAGAGAAAATGTATTCAGAGGTAGTGTAAAGAAATGGTAGGAGAATAATAGTGTGGCTAGAAAAGCAGTAAAGTGGAGGTAGTGTGATGGGTAATGGAAAGGAAAGGGGAAGTGGCTAGGTGGGATACACAACCCACAGTTTCCCACAGTTTCCCTATACCTCTGAAGCATTAACCATTATAAGTTTAGGAGGCAATGATAAAAGTCCCTTGATAAATAGTAAGAGATCCACACAGCAAAGTGAAAGGTAAGAGCAAAAGTGCTCTTAAAGTGGTTGTAAATAAAGCCTCCAGATTTTTCACCTTATTGCATTAAGGTGAAAAATCTTCTGTGTTGCAGCTCCCAGCAGACCCCCCCCTTTTTTTCTTACCCGAGCCTGATCTGATCCAGCGATATGTACGAGCGCAGCGGCTCCAGCCGCTGTCTCTCTCCTCATTGGACAGATTATTAGCAGCGGGAGCCATTGGCTGTCAATCAAATCCAGTGAGATGAGAGCTGGACGACGGGGCCAAGTCCCGCTGTCTTTGTCAATTGACGCAGCCCGCATCGCACCAGATGAAGAGGATCGGGGCTGCTCTATGCAAAATGATTGCACAGAGCAAGTAAGTATAGGCATGTTTGTTATTTTTATGTAACAAAAATTAGGGTTTACAATCCCTTTAAGTTTGGCAGTTAATTTCTCGTTGATCATTATCTTTTGAATACTTGAATCTCAGAGACTAGTAGGACATCTGAGAGTCAGGCTTTTGCTATTATCTGTTTTGTGGCTGTCAGGATGCGCCCATGGGTTTCTTATTTAGAAGTGCTTCGTAAGGTTACATAAGTATGTTTTTTCGCTAAAGTGTACTTAAGATTCTGTATACCTGAGTTCTTACTTTGTGTGGTAACAGGTAGGACCAACAAATGTAGAAATGTGTTCATGCCTAAGCAGCCATGAAAACAAGACAATGAAGCACCAGCCTTAACATGGGCTAGCCAGGTAGGCACCACCACCTAAGCAGTACCTGTTGAACCAGGGTCCAATCCAGGCAAAGCTGCAGAGGTTCTGATCTAAGGCTTCATCAGTCAGCAGAGGTCGAATGGGGATAGAGTGACCCATCCAGACCCAGCAGCTGTGGTCTCTCTAGTGCACAGGTGTCAAACACAAGGCCAGCGGGCTGAATCCAGCCCTCCAGGCCATTTCATGTGGCCCTCTCACCTCTCCTGCAGCTGCAAGAGAGCTCCAGCCCTCTTCTGGTCCTCCTCCAGACCCCTACTTTCTGATTTCAAGCAATGCATCCAGCTTCTTCCCAGAAGCAGCATAAGGAAAGGGGGTGCACTGTGATGTTAGGGAGAGTAGGGGACTCAACTTCTGATGGTGGGGTGGCTCTTGACATCTAATGTAAGGGGAGGGGATGCGCTGGACATCTAATCTTACAGATACAACAGGCCCTTTTGAGGACAATCATCATGCTGATTCAGCCCACAATGAAATTGAGTTTGAATGAAGACACAATTAGATGAAGACTGTCCAGGTATTGCTGCACTTCTAAAAATGTTTTGTGCCCATATAGGTGCAATTGTGATATGTAGAGATGAGTCAGAAAGGAAAACCCCATCAGTAACTGTTGGCACTATATAAATCCATTATATTAATGATAGTAATAATCACAATCACTGGAAAAAGTTTTTTATTTTTTATTTTTTTTTTACTGGAAAGAACCAGATTGCAGTATTGCTGTATGTAATCTACTTCTATAAGAAACCACATTAGTGTTACAGCCAAATATGCACTGCCAGTATTTGTAGTCTCTGAGGCCACTAATGAAAGTTACGCTGTCTGGTAACACCATGTACAATTTTATCACATCCCCCAAACCTGTAATTTTTTTGAATTTGTATATCTCCAAAGTGTTACTAAACCCAGTAATATGAAAATAGTTCATCCGCCCCCCACAGTGCCCACAGATTATAAATCTTATTTTTACATTACAATACTATATACCTGCCACTATATACCTTTTTGGATGATCTGTATATCAAGGTTACATGAAAAACTGCACAGTTTCTTCAGTGCTGAGAGTTCCTCAAGGAGGAGATTTTCACTGCAGCCTGTATACACGCCCACATGTGTGATGTCAATATCATGTGACCTGGCTAGCTCTGAGAACAAAAAACTGTTCTCTCCAGCATAAAAGACACAACTGAGCATGTGCAGGTTGGCTTCTCTGCCTGTGTTAGCTGGCCTTCCCCAGATAGACAGAGCAGAAGGGGAGGATCTGTGCATACAGGATAAAACAGTCTTTTTACGCAATGCTGATGATTAACCCCTTAAGTTCCACAGTGAGTATAACTCCACAGTGAGTATAACAAGCATGCTATGCTGCATATACAGACTGATTTTACTGTTGTGGGTTTAGTAACGTTTTAACTATGTCTGTGAAGTTACACAAGGCTGTAAGGTAATTTTTCTTTTCATTTTGGCATTTGTACATGTCCCCCATTGCAGTGTTTGGCTTCAGTGGCCTCTTTTTTACATCAGTTTATTAGCCCTTACATTATTACACTATGACTGTGGTAAGTTGTAAATCACTGTAGTAGATGGAGCTGCAGGATGGTGATGGTCTCCATCTTGCCCAATTAAAGACTGCTTTGCATTCATTGAGAGAATGCAAAGTGTTCTCTGAATGACACCCATGCCTCCTGCGTTCACTAAGCTGCAGGCCAGCCACGTAGCACGGGACTGGGAGGCTAGCAGCGATCACTGTAGTAGCTGTGTCTATTACAATTTTTTTACAGCTTCCACAGGGATCAGCCACGTATGGTACATGCATGCTTACATTAGTCCAAACTTCAGCTTTAAGATTCTCCCACATAGATTTCATGGGGGTTCGGGGAGAAGTTTTGAGTGTCCGAATTTTGAGGATGTTTTATGAGATTGCCCGCAAATCAAAACTGGGCAGGTTTGCTTATGCCTAAGCATTATGAATTTGACAGAGACCAGCACATAGACGGCCATAGAGAGGTAAATCTGTATAGTCCTTTATTTTTATTTTTATTTTTTTAAAGATTTGTTTATTGAGACTTTACAAATACAAGGGAAAAACGATGGACATTAAGCAACAGTGTTTGACATTATCCAATATCATTGTCAATAATCCAGTCAAACTATAATACATAAAGTGATAGTAAAATAAGATAAAGGTAAGGAGGGAAAAAGGGGAAGGGGATAAATTCCAACAGATAATTATTAAAACATTATCCATAGTAAACCCCTGCCAAGTAATGCTCTTTTAGATAAGAGGCAATGGTCACAGTAACCCCAGCACCCCAAATGGGTGCTAACTGTGCTAGGGTTTGGGCCATCAGTCTTATCAGGATGATTATTCTATAATGTCTTATTGAGGTTATAGAAGGTGTGTACCATGAACAACATAGGTGTAGGCACAGCGGCTACAGTAGCCAAAAGTGAGATGGGGTATCTTGTTGGATGAGAGCACTTATGACAGATAGTATATCTTATGACAATAAACATATTATTACTTATGTTGAACACCTGGTGTAACTAAAATCAGGTGTAAGCCTCTCATGAATAGTCAAAGAGGAGGTTGATGTTTCTAACACCTGAATCTCTAGTTTCCTCCTCGTATTAGAGAATGCAATATGGTACAGGTTTCAAGAGCCTATATTTGACTGACTTATAAAGTGACAAGTATAAACATGAATATGGTGGCGGGTGAGAAGTGGGGATAGTGTGGGGTAGTGTTGGGTGGGTCAGTGGTGTCATATATAGCTATTAGTGTGGAGGGGAAAAGGGGCCAATATTCTACCCTTCTCTCCCACCAGAACGTGGTGAATGTAACTTAAGATACAGGTTTAAGATATTCACCAGTAGTATGCAACCAGCATGACCATATTTTCCTAAATTTGGAGGGGGTGTCTTTTGCTTGGTGTATAAGTTCCTCCATTTCCATGGTTTTCTGTGAACGTTTAAGCAAATCGGCTATAGACGGTGGGTCTGAGGAACGCCATCAAGCTGGGACGCACATCTTTGCTGCATTTACCATATGCATGGCCAGTGAATGAAGGTAGGTAGTTTCGGGATTGAGGAATGATGTAGCAAAAACTGTGCAGTTGAATATTCAAGGGAGAGGGTTGTAATTTGGTTTGTGAGTTGGCGCACTTCTTTCCAGTATGGTTGTATCAGATGGCACGACCTCCAATTGTGCAAAAGAGAACCCAGCTCACTATTACATTGCCAGCATTGTGGGGAGAGTGAGGGGGAGATTTTATGTAGCCTGAGGGGGTTTGCACCATTGCAAAAAGATTTTGAATAAGTTCTCTTGAGCATAAACATTGACCGTTCCCTTGTGAATATATGTATAGATATTTTCCCATTCTAGTTCTGAGAGATCAATAGCACTTTCCTGCTCACATTACGGCTAAATTTGGGGTCACAGTCAGCAAATAGCAAAGTGTATGTGTCCGAAATTAGGTGTCTTTGGGGTTCCGTTAATACAGTATGCAGAGTCCTTTATGTATGTTGTGATTCTAAGTATGTTTTTATTTTGTCAAATATGTATTCTAAGATCACTGGAAGCCTTTAGGATTAACTATCGTCTAATGATTCTAGACCTACAGTATCTCAGTAGCAGGCCGTTGTTCCAACTAAGGCTTTAAGACCTCTATCTAGCCTTGAGTATCAAGTAACAGTTGTACCACCTACTACAGGGGGTCCCCGAGTTACAAACTCGTTAGGGACTGCCCGCCTGTACGGAAGTCGGAAATGTTCCTAAGTCGGCCGCGCATGCGCAGATCGACAAATACGGAGATTTCCGGACATTTCCTATGTTCCGTCTAATGCCGTTCTGCGCATGCGCGGCAAATTACGGACATTTCCGGCATTTTCCGAGGCTCCGTATGGCCGCGCATGCGCAGAACGGCCGAAAGACGGCGAAAACGAGCAAAAAATGGTGGAGGGTCCCCGCAGCGCCCCGTTCGTAAGAAGGGGTTGTTCGTAGGTCAGGCGTTCGTAAGTCGGGGACCCCCTGTATTCTTTTTATTATACCACTATACAAACAGTTGTAAAAAACTAAACATTTATGCCTTGTTTTTTTTAACTTTATCACAATACGGTTGCTACTACTACAAGCTGCATAAATTATGTAATCAAATATAATGTGAATCCATGTTTGTTATAGGTAGTTTAAATTCTACATGCATATCTTTTATTTACTGGGTCATTAAGCAGATGTGAAATGTTTGGATTTTATGACAGAGAGACTAAAGCATTCTACATTCTCAATAAACTGCAGTAAGAACTTTAGAAAATGTATGGCGCCAGCAGGAGAGTACTCAATGCATTTATTCTAGAAATGGACTGTCAGACACATAATATTACCATCAGGCAAAGATACGATGGTTCATCCAATAGGCCTATTTTACTTTCTAATGGTTTATTCTTAGAATGCTCTTGTGTTTGTCCCAATGCATTTATTGTTGTTCTATATTCATTCTTATAATGTCCTGCAAACAGATAAAAATATAGTAAAAATATACAGCGAAATGTCCTGAAATCTGCTGAATTAATTCTGCAGATACACGTATGCACTTTTGTAGTGTGTTGTGCTTTTCAATGTATTAAGTAAAAACTGTTACATTTGCATTTTTACCAATTACCTATTTTCATAAAACATTATAAAAATAGTAAAATACTAAAACCAATCACTTTTGTTGGTAAATACAAGTTTGAAATGTCACTCAGTTGTAGATAGAAGTTTTTAAAAAGCCTGATAAAAGCAGATAAAAATTTGGAAATGTAGAATTAAAATTTTCATGTCACTTTAAATAGTTTGTTTGGACCAAGCTGGCCCAAACAAAGTATTTCTATTACTAAATGATGGCCACGGTGTGTGTTGGAAGGTACTGTATGAGCATTAGCTACGAAAGTAGGTAGCGCTGTGTTCTGACAGCAGTACCTGTCTGCTGCCGGAAATAAAGAGGTTGGGCTTAGTGTTTCTCCACCATTCAGGAGAAGGCTTGTATTTTTATTAATGAATTAAAACCTTCTTCTGACTGGCCAAGATAAAGAGTTGAGCACATGATGTTATGATTTCAAGCCAATCAGAGGAATCCTTGTATTCACTGATAAAAATACAAAATGGAAAGTTGCACTGCTGTCAGGACATAATACCCCTTACACACAGTGGCCATATTTTCGCAGCAATGAAAATAGTTTGTTTGGGCCAGTGTGCCCAAAACAGACTAAATAACCACTTGCCGACCGCATAGATTTACTGCTATGGGGCGGCCGCGCTGTGCAGAATCACATATACAGTATATATGTGATTCTGCACTTCCGGGTTTTAGATGCATGTGCGCACTGCCGGGGTCTTTCTCCCGCTCTGATTTTTCACAGCAGGAGCTGATTAGCGGGACTTGTGGACCCGATGTCTACCGGCACTTACTGATCGTTACTCTGACAGAATGCCAGTCTGCCTATGTAAACAAGGCAGATTGTCATTCTGTCAGTTCAGAAGACATGGAGCCTGTGTTTCTGTAAAGCAGAAACACTGACCCATGCCTTCTACTAGTAAGAGCACCTCCTGCACTATACTGAAACATTAGCTAGGCACACAGTTATCTCACAGGCTGAGGACAGAGAGGTGACCTAACTATATTGCAAAACTTTAGTAGAAATTTCAGGTCACCAGACAGACTGTTCTCTGTGGTGGGGGTATAAAAATCTTAGGACTAGTAGGACAGAAATGCAAACACTTTGACAGGTAAAACAACTCCAATAGATGTGTTTAACTGTATATTTAGCTGTTTGTGTAAAGTTCTGCTTTAATGGAGAAGTGGAGCCAAAGCTCATTCAGATGCTGCATTACCCTAGTTGAATATGGATGTTTGTTTTTTTTTTTAAAACACACACTTGTCTTTTAGGAGTCAATATGGTCCCCAATTCCATGGGACTTTTTAAGGTGTTATGCAAATTATTTTCTGACATACATTTTTACATAAGATGCATTCTGTACATATACTGTATGTAAATGTTGACTTGGGGGGGGGGGGGGTGGGGGGGGGGGTCATAAAACCATGTTATTGGTCCAATCCTGATGATGGATAAGCACGTTTTTATTTTAAAAGGTCTAAAAATGCATTGTATTGGTATTATAGAAGCATGTATCATGCTACAATTGTCCTTCTGAGATTAATTGGACTTCTAGCCTTAAATACTAAATAAAATATATACGTATTACATGGGACCTTATTTTGTTCCTTTCATGAAACTTGAACATATTGTAACATACTGAATAACATGTTTTTGGAACAACAATAAATATCCTTATCCACGCTGGAAAACTTTCATTCGATCAGTGGCTGCAGCTGCTGATCAGTGTATTTTGACAGTAAAGGAGTCCTGCTGCATCCATATCGCTTGCATGGATTAGGGAATCCATCCGTGTTTTTTTTTAAGATTATTCGCTGAATAAAAAAAGAAAAAAGAAACTATCCGTGTATACTTAACTTTAGTATCCTTATTTGCATTGTGTATCTGGTGCCTCCTCTTCTTTTCATATCGGCACAACCCTTTTAACTGGCCATCAGAATACTATTGCAGGAATCAATTTGAGTCAGCCAGCTGAACTGACACCTAGCATTGCTCTGGAATCTTTTATTATTTTTGCTTTTCTTTTGCTCTCGCTATCTGTTTTTTTATTCCACATGGTGTTCCAACCCAAATTGCACTACACAGGGCTCCTGCTACACACACAGATACTTCATATATTTTTTTCTTCCGACCAAAGCTACTATGGAGATACTATAATGCCCAGCACAGAGAAAGTTCTGTACTGCAAAGAAAGCCCAACTTCTTTTTACTGAGATGCACTGCTAATGAATACACATCTGTATGACATGGCATTTTTGCCAACAGGAAAGAAGAAGACATACATTTGCAAACTCCCTAGCACAAATTTTTTAGTGATCCTGAGAAAAGGTATAGAAACCACTGCTTCTAGTTTTCACTCAACAATAATCACTAGCCAAGTGGATGCACTGTTGTCTTCATAGGTGCAGCAAAAATTGGCATACAAATTTGTCTGACTTGCACAGAGTTATGCAACTCAAAAAAAGAGGCAATTGAGAGTATCAAAAAAGTTACTGATTTCCTGAAAAACTATTTGCTTATTACCATATGTACAGTATGTACCAAAGATATAAAATACTGTCATATATGTAGTAATAGGTTTATTTAGAATTTTTTATTTAGTTATATTAATAATTTCAGTGTTAAAATACCAGATGCTGGACCACAATCTATTTTATTTATTGACTCAATAAAAAAGATAAACACAAAACAAGAAAAACTGTAATACTACAAGCTAATAGCTAATTGAGACGGAACAGAATACATTTACAGAATAACAGTGTTAAAAAAAAATCAATGTGTTCTCCAGCATGATTAATTTTTATAGAAAGAAAGAATCATGCCTTTTCAGACTGTGAGTATGTTATTTTCCAAAGTCTCTTGACAACTGAGCTCTCAGACAGAAATTGACCTAATTATATTGCACCATAAATACATTGATAAACCATAACACAGTTTTTCTCAGAATACCTACAGTATATAAAAAGTTAAGAATAAAAGAGGTGACTGTACTCTTGTTCATTTATAAATGGTAGTGATGAGCCAAACTTCCCTGGGTTCAATTCGAACAGGATTCAGCCAACTTTAGGGTGGGTTCACATTTATGCAAATTGGAATGCTGGTTTCCCCACATCCAATTCGCATGACAGGTGAGTGTGACAGGCTTTTCAATGAAGCTGGTTCACACAGGTCCAGGACGGCTGTGGTCCTGGAATGCAGAAGGATCCTGTGCGTCATTGGGTCTGGTTCAGGTGCGAATTCAGGCAAAAATTTGGACCTGAATCGCACCTGAACTGGTGAACAGAAATGCACCGGACCACAGGCACGAACCCGGGGCCGCGCATGTGTGAACCCGGCCTTAAAGAACTTTGAATGCCAAATCCAATTGAAATCAATGAAAATCAAATCTTTCAAATAAAAAATGCCAATTTTCTGGACTAATAGGCCAGGGGTGTCAAAAAAGCATGGGGCAATGGCACTGCCCTGGGTAATGTGCACCAATGCAATATTTTTTTTTTTTATTCCATGACGATGGCAGCAGTTTTTTGTTGTTGTTTAAAGCACTGACATTTACAAAGGAAAAACAAGTATTACATTGGACGCAAATTACATCTCCCTCCTGGCTTCTTTAAAAAAAAATGTCACACAGACCCCAAAGGCCCCCCACAATACATTGCAGACCCCTAAGGGGTCTGTGTTTTTTTTTTTTTCAGGAGCCAGAAATAAAGTTTTATTTTTCGACAATATAAAATGTCATTTTTTCTTTTACCCTTTGAGTCTGGTGTGGATTTTAGGGTGGCAGAGGGTACATTAAATATTTAACATTTTATTTAAAGGGGTTGTATAAGGGGTTAAATAACAAACATATGATACTTACCTCCACTGTGCAGTTCTTTTTGCACAGTGAAGCCCCGAACCTCATCTTCTGGGGTCCCCCGGCGGTGCCCACAGATCCTATGCGCATCGTTAAACCCCCTGGGAGAAGCACTCTCCCTGAAGGGTTATCTTGTGGGCGTGCTCCAGAGTCCAGCATTTGCGTGCATAGACACAGAATGTCAAACTCGGACCCGTCCCCCCGCGCCTGCGTCATTGATATTGATTGACAGCAGTGGGAGCCAATGGCTGCCCTGCTATGAATCTATCCAATCAAGAGCCGAGAACCCCGGGCAGAGAGGTACAGCGCGTCTCTACCAAGAGATGCATAGGATGCATTAAGGTGAAAAAACACAAGGGTTTACGTAAGAGAAAACACAAAAGCACTCACATTTTTTTGTACAATTGTTATTCATTTTTCAGGAATGTTTTGCAGCACTACATACATGATACAATTTACTCCCACGATATTTAAAAAAAAGCTGTAACATAAAAATAAATGTCCCCAATGTCATGGTTATGCAGTAATCCTTCCCTGTTTGCTTACCTCTCCTCATGTGTTCCAACTAAGAGGCCAGCCACTCTCACCTGGTGGGTTTTATAACCTCTCCTCTAAGCATGGCTCCACCCCAGGCCCTATCAGGGAACCCTATATTATGTTTGTCTCCGTTACCGACCTTGTCGTGTTCTCAACGATCCCTGTCTGCCTGTGACCCTGAACCTTTGGCGTGTACTCTGTTGTTCCTGTCTGCTAGCTACCCTGACCTCTGCCTTATCCCCTTACTATCCTTGTCGTTCCAGCTTGCTGCTTCCTTCTCCTGTAGTCTACGGTGAGCCTGAGCTGTGAGACCCTGGGGGCCACGACCTGGAGCCAGACTGCAGCGAAGTCCATCCTCACCACTAGAGGCTCTGGCGAACACCTCCTGGCTCTTAAGCCCCATACACACGCGCGGATTATCCGAGGACCAGGTCCGTCGGATCATGTCCGTCGTACTTTGTCCGATGTTGGTTTTGCGTACACACGGTCGGACAAAGTTGTCGGAAAATCCGATCATTCTGAACGTGGTGACGTTTGTTGCCTACGACGGGACTACGTAGAGGCTAGTAGCCAATAGCTTTGGTCTTGTAATGTGATCTGAGCATGCGTAGCACTTTGTCCGTCGGAATTCGCTACACACGATCGGATTTGGTGTGATCGGACTTTGTTGTCAAAAAATCTATCCAGCAGGAGATAGGACTTTGTCCGTCAGACAATCCGATGGAAACTGTCCGATGGTGCCTACACACGGTCGGAATTTCCGACAACATTGTCTGATAGGACAGAATCCATCGGAAAATCCGACCGTGTGTATGGGGCTTTAGACTCCGCGCCCTGGGGAATCTATGCTCTAGCTCCCACTGGGATCTGTGTTAGTGATCCAGTATACCTGTGTCCTGTATCTCCCTGGGTACAATCCGCAGCAGTCAGTCCTAAGGTCCACTACCTAGCGGTGCACTTCTGACTCCTACAGAGTGCACCTGTCACCTGGTCTCTGGTGACCTGACACTCAAATTGATTTTTTTTTTATTTTTATTTTTTTTTTACATTTTATGTATTTTCTTTTTAAGTTTATTTAGGGGAAACGGTAGCAAAAAAAAAAAAATGTGCAATTTTTAAGAGGTTTGTTGAGGCCTGATTCACACCTATGCAGGTTATAGTTTGCATATTCCAGGTGCATTTTGTGTTTTTCAATACACATTTTTGATCCATTGAAGTCTATGGAGCCAAAAATCTGAAGTCCCTGGCACTTTCCATAAAATGCACAGATGTGAACATGACCCATAGGAAACCATGTTAAATAGACTGTAGTGTGTTTCTGAAAAACTGAAAACGCATTAAAAAATGCATAGGTGTGAACCAGGCCTTAGGTGGGGAGCAGCACCTGCTAATTGTGCAGCTGTGAACAGCCTATATGGTATTAGTGCAGATTATAAGGCTCAGGGCTCCATCCTCCACAGGCGTCCATGTGGCTGAAAGGGAACAGATAAAGGTGTGCATGTGTGAGTGCAGTGCTTGTAAAGTCTTTGGAGAACCAGACAGAGGTCCTAAGACAGAAAAACATAGCAAATCCAAACAAGTATCACATTACACTTCCATTTGCCAGTGAAAAATCAGTTACCTAACCATTATTCATACCCTTCAATAAACAGGTAACAATGAGTAGTCATTGTATGACACATTCAACCATTATTCATACCCTTCAATAAACAGGTAACAATGAGTAGTCATTGTATGACACATTCAATGTTAATTCCTTATGGTGAGACCCCGTGATTTTCCCTATAATGATATATTATGCTCCAGCAAGCATTTCCCCAGGCAACCATTGAATCTATGGGCATCTAAGCAGCCTCATCTGTACCAGTTCTCTGGGGCTAATACCTGGTGTATCAAGCCATGCGGCCCATAATCTGTCAAATTTCCCAGGATTCCCCCATGTTGATATATGTATTTTTCCATGATAAGGGAGTTACCCATGTGCTGAATCCAGGATTTAACTGACGGCGGAGTGAAAGATTTCCAGCTCATAAGTATTATTTTACTCCGTAATTGCCCCCTCCAGTACACCTAAAAGGCAGCATAGTGGATCAAGAGGGACATTTGTTTGGAATACCTGGTTAAGCGTGGCCAAGACCCCATTCCAATATCTATGGAGTTTGGGGCAATGTTAGAGGAGATGTATCAGGGCACCTGACACTATTTTACACTTGCCACACAACGGGTCGGGCAGTTTGCCCATTTTATAGAGCTTTACTGGGGTATAATGTGCTTGTAACAGGATGTACAATTAAGATACTTTTTGCAATCCGTTCAGCGAACAAGTGTTAACAGTTTGAAGGGCTCCCACTGGGTCGCTGCTTTCATGGGGAATCCCTCCAAGAGTGCGGATAAGAGCATAAGATAGCATTGGGATATTATACCCTTTGTGTCCTTTGTGTTTTGCAGTATGTGGAAAACAGGGGTGGGTGATTGTACCCATTCCACTGCGGTACCTTGTGCTTTAACAGCATGCTTTAGTTGTAAGTAGTAGAATAGCATGCAAATTTAGATTGCAAGTCCGCAAAAGAGAGCAGTCTCCCATTGTGAAAGACAATGCCGGAGGTGAGTTATTACCATGAAGCGCCACCTGGGTCCCTGTTGGAGTTTGGCCAGTTCCTCATATGATTTATTCCCCCAAAGTGGGCTATAAGCTGTATATCCCCCGTTACTTGCTGCAATTGTTTGACCTTTTTCCACACCTTCTGAACGAGTGTGTAAGTGGGCATTTGTTTGTTGGGCTGTTGAAATAGCTGTGCTTTCAGGCCCTCCGGTACTGACTCCGCACCTGTGCCAGCAAGAAGTAGTTTGGCTGACAAACCTGCAGGCTTGGGAGCCATAGCTCCAATCAAGTGCTGCAGCTGTGCAGCCAAATAGTATATTCAAGGGATGGGGAGTGCCAGACCACCCCCCTCCTTCGGATATTGTAGCTGTTCCAGTTTGATCCTGGGGGGATTGTTATGCGAAAGGAGTAATCTGAATAGGGAATTGACCATTAAAAAATGTTTCAGTGGATTGACCACGGGTGTGTTGTGAAGCAGGTAAAGAAGTTGGGGCATAAGAGGATCATCTTGATAAGGTTTGTTTTCCCTGCCAAGGACATTTTAAGTCGGTTCCATATGTTTATCTTGTCTCTGAAGCGAGTCAGTAAGGTGTATATATTTAAGCTATAGTAGTCAGTCAGCTTGGGTGAAATGTAAATACCTAGGTATATAAAGGAGGTCACTATAGGGACAGGACAGGGGAGCTCCGTGCCTGACCCAGATGCCCCACCCAGAAACATCAATGCGGATTTGGACCAATTAATGGTTAGGCCTGAATAGTGGCCAAAATCTGCGATGAGCGGCATTGCATCAAACAACGAATCGTCCACGTCCTCCAAGAAGAGGAGCATATCTGTGGTGTAGAGCATTATTTTCTCATGCAAGTCACCATAGCGAAATCCCCTGATTCGTGGCTGATCCCGCACCTGGGCAGCAAGAGGCTCAATGGCCAGCGCAAAGAGCAGGGGGCAGATCTGTCTAGTCCCCCTGCCCAGTGCAAAGGCAGGAGACATCCTGACATGCGTATGGCGGCCTGTGGAGAGCTATATAGTCACCTTGTCCACTCAATAAATGTAGGGCCAAATCCAAATTTGGACAGCACAGCCCAGAGATAGCGCCAGCTGACACTTTCGAATGCCTTTTTGGTGTCAAGAGACAACAGTGCCCTTTTGCCCGAATTATCTGCTGGGGTCTGCATGTTCAAAAAAAGTCTTCTAAGATTAGTTGCAGTAGATTTTTGGGGCATGAAGCCTGCCTGGTCAGGATGAACAACAGTCAGAATAATCCTTAAGGCTAGAATTTTGCTAGTATTTTTACGTTGCTTTGAAGCAATGAGATGGGCCTGTATGAGCTTGGATCTACTGGGTCCTTGCCTGCCTTAGGTAACAGTATGATATTTGCCCTGAACATAGTTGTAGGTAGCTGTCCCGATTCAAACGAGGCATTAAATACTTCCAGTAGTTTAGGTAAAATTACCTCCCCATACTGGGTATAGACTTCCATGGGGATCCCGTCGTTCCCTGGTGCTTTACAGGTAGGAACAGAGGTAGCCGCTTCTTTCAGCTCATCTAGTGTGAACGGAGCCTCCAGCTCCAGGTGAGCTTGTCGGGTCAAAGTTGGTAGGAATATTGTTTCTAGATAGCCTTGCATTGCCTCATCAGGATAACTTTCACTAGGCCTGTACAAGTCTGCATAGAAAGATGCTAGTTCGGTGATT
This sequence comes from Lithobates sylvaticus, assembly GCA_028564925.1. Lineage (NCBI taxonomy): Eukaryota > Metazoa > Chordata > Amphibia > Anura > Ranidae > Lithobates > Lithobates sylvaticus. The sequence goes on from CM053026.1 coordinate 284,149,611, forward strand.
ATTAGCTCGAGGTCATTCACCAATCACCCATTGGCACAGCGAATGGCTCCTATGGCTGGGAGGACTGTTGGGACCAAGCAATCCTAGCTAACAAGCGGCCTGTTTTCTCACCTTCCTCAAAGAAAGCCTGCTTAGTGAAAAAGCGTTTCCGCTCTGCAGCGGAGGATTTTAACCGGCCCAGGGAGTCCTGGCCTGATATTGATGCCTCCCTTGCAGAGTCAGATGGGTCTGTGACATAACAGAGCTCCAACTGTCGCACCTGATCCTCCATCCGCTCCAGGAGGGTTGACGAATTATGTTTTTTGGCCTCAATTTCCACCTTGAAAGTGCCTCTAAGGCATGACTTAAAGGTATTCCATTTCATTAACATATTGGGGTATGATTGGTTATTATATAAAAATCCCTCTATTTGTTTGACCACCCGATCTTGTGAAGAAAAGAGTTTTAACCAGAAGGCGTTTAGTTTCCACGGGGCTCTTGGCAAAGAGACTGGATGGGTGATTAAGTGTGCCACCATAGGGGAGTGGTCAGATATCTCCCTAGGAAAGTAGTCCACCCTAGTGACCAATTTGAGGATGTGTGAGGAGCCTACACAGAGATCAATGCAGTAAAGAGAACCATGAGCTTAAGAGATGAAGGAGAATTGCTTAGTCGTAGAGTATTTCAACAGCCATACATCTGTTCAGCCCACCTCCATCAGCAGACGGCTTAAAATAGTGCCCCTGCCACCCAAAGGAGGCTGGACCAGAAGGTGCCTGTCCAACCTGGAATCCAAGTAACTGTTAAAGTCTCCCATGATCATGGTGGGGACTTCAGGCTTGTTAGCCAGATACAACATGAGGAGCTGCAATATCTCTCTAGAAAATGGTGGGGGATGTACACAAAGGCAATTATCACATTCAAGGTAAACAGTTTACAGTACAGAAACACATATATTCCCATGGTGTCTTCCACGGAGTCCAATTCCTGGTAGGCCAAGGACTTGTGGACCAATACACTCACTCCACAAGAATATGCAAAGTACGTAGAGTGGTATGCCTTGCCCACCCAGGAATATTGCAAAAATGCCACTGTATCTTTTGTGAGGTGGGTTTCCTGTAGGCTATTATGGCTGGATGGAATTGCTTTAGACAAGAGCTGATCATAGTGAATTTTAGCGGGTCATGCACGCCTCAAACTTCCAAGACGCTATCAGAGTGGTAGCCATAGTAAACATATTAGGTTAACACAGCGCTGGTGTGGAAAGTTCCAGACCAAGCACCTGAGTGTGAGAATGTCATAATCTGTTAGGTAATCATTCAATATCTCCATTGTTAAATACTGAAAAATTGTCAGGTTCAGGTCAAAAAAGTATTGAAGTGTTGGTTTCAAAACAAAGCGCAACTTGAGTGGGTGTAGAAAAGAGCACGTAACCTGGCTGCCGAGCAGTCGTCCCCATCTGGGATGGGGTGGGAGTGATACGCCTCTTTTTCCGCTCAGGCCAGTGACTGGTTGTAAAACATGTGCCAACCGGGCACAGACAAAAGTGTCCCTGCAACTGGAACTTAATGAAACACAATAAGAGCATGTGAGCTTGACTCACACACTGAGACATGGATCCAAACTTGGTGCTTAACGCTATATCAGAAGCTATTCAAAGCGCTGGTCTAAGCCATTTGTAAAGTGTCCCGCTGTGTGTATAGTAAACTTGAAATGTCAACAGACATCATACCGGCCGAGCCATCACAAGTCAGTCTCCCCTGTCAGCATTGCAACGTCTCCGGAGGTCCTGTTCGTTGTGATCCAGCCAGGCAGCTGCATCTGAAGCTGATTCAATGCATGTAGCTCGCCCTCTGACTGTGACCCGTAGTTTGGCTGGAAACAGCATTGCATATGTCACCTAAATTTTTTTGTAGGCATTTCTTCACCTCAGCAAATTTAGCTCGCTTTCGTTGCACCTCTACCGAGAAATCAGGTTAAAATTTGACTTTAGTCCCATTAAAATGAACAGAGCCTTTCTCCCTTACAAGTTTAAGTATGATCTCACAGTCTATGTAATTCAAGAGCTGGGCCAACATGGATCTTGGTGGATTGCCAGGAGGAAGGGGCCGTGGTGGCGTATGGTGGGCTCGCTCAACTGCAAACAGCGAAGTAAAGGCCTCTATGCCAAATATATCTTGCAGCCATTGCTCTGTAATTTCTGTGGGGTCCTGGGCCTCAACTTTCTCGGGGAGCCCCACGATGCGGACATTGTTCCACCTCAGGCGGTTCTCAATGTCATCCATTTTGGCATTGGCATGTGCTGCTTGCTGTAGCGCTGTCCTGGTGTCTCTGGTGAGTGGAGGTAACTGATCTTCCACTTCGCTAATTCTGCCCTCCACAGCCGTGGTTCTCTCCCTTATTTTCTGGAGGTCCTGTCGCATAAGGGACACTGTTTTGGTGAGAACCCCAAACTGCTCTTTCAGGCCACTGAGGCTGTGCATCGCTGGACTGCACAGAGGATTTCATTCAGTGTAGGTTGCTGTGTGTCTTCCTGCAGTGTGTCAAACAGGTCTGGGGTAGGGACAGGGGAGCTATCCAGAGACAGTGTGTCATCTAATACTGAGAGGCTGTGCTGATCCATCAACTTGTGTAGAAACAGTCTGTTTTTTTCCAAATAATATGTTTCGCCGGCTTTTCAAAACACTTGTGAATGTGAAAGTCTGATAGGCTAAAATAGATTAGCAATATAGGATATATTCCCAGACACTGTCTTTTTTATTATTTCTCTCTCTCTAATAAGACACATTGTGAAATATGATTTAGCACTACCGTATTTTATTTATTTATGCCAGCTTCTTTTAGTTCTTAAACTAAAATCTATTTTATTTCAGATTTTCCTTTTTATTAATATTTTGTACTTTTTATCTTATTAAAAGGTGGCTGCTCCTTATCTATACTCATTTGTGTCTGCTATTTCTATCTATTCATAGTCTTTTCATGCAGAGGTATAATTAGGACTTTTGCTGCACTGGAGAAAAAGGAATATGCTAGTTTGAAAATTGATTTTTTATGGCATAATTGCTACTTTTACTTGGCAATAGTACTGTACTGGATCAAAACAACTTGTCTAAAATGAAATGAAAAGCTGAACCCCCCCCCCCCCCCCCCATGGTGAACAAAATAGGTTAATAAGGATGATTAGACCTGCAATTTAAAAGAAGTGGTGATAGCCAATAGCAAATGAATGAAAATGCTGATTAAATGCCCTTTTACTGAAAATTGTATCTATAGCTATAGTAATTAAAATTAATCAATGGAGAGTTTGTCAGGAAGGACATTTTCTTCTTACCATGATGATATATTACAATGCTCACTTTACCCTATTCTTAGGACCAGAATTACCATTAAGAAAAATAGGCATGTTCCTACAGGCAGAATCAAAATTAGCTTTTTGCTGTATAATTCTAATCCATACAAGTTTGATTTTTCGCAGTAAAATAGCAAAATGATTTTGCCAAAGAAGTGTTCCTAGAACAGGGGTGTTGCTTTGGGTGCCAAAAATTGTGTGGATAAAGGTTTTACTGCTGGAAATCTATCCCTTCTTGTTCTGAAACCACAGTTCACAGGGGAACAGTGAATAGACCAACATTAGATTTAGAGCCCTTTCACACCTATACACTTGAGTACCTTATATTAACACACATGCATTAATGAACAATGATTTAAGGCATCCCATTCATTTTAAGAAACTACCAACACACCAATTTGGACAAAAAAAAACACAAGTGGAGTGTCTGCCAGTGAGGCAGTTGCAGCAAGACACTATTCCCTTAAATGAGCAACCATTTTAATATATAAAGAAACCCATTTTTTCTCAATACATTCTTCAGCTTTGCACTTGACTTCCTTGTTTTTTTATCATATTCTCTCCTTTTTCCTATTTGCCTCCTGGTAGACCAGGAAGAATCATTCCATTTCTTTAATTTCCCCTATTTTAATTTTCCTTTTCTTTCCTCCCCGTCTAGATGTAGTTTATAGCAATTATTTCATAAGCAATGTTAAACCTAAATCAACAAGCAAATTACACTTCCCAGGAAGCATTACTGAGCAAAGTATAAGGAACAAAATAAATCATCAATTGTCTATAGCAGTAGATCAGTTTAAATAAAACAAGTTGGGGAAATCTAATGGGTACTGATAGTTAGGTTGTATAAGGTGAAGTATGCACTTTCCCTGAAGAGTTAGATGGTAGCAATTTAAAACATCCTTGTATAGCAGAAAATATTAACATTTACCCTTTTACCTTTACACTGCCAAATAATAATTGAGGAAAATGAATGATGATTGCATTGTGACAACAGTTAAATGTTTGCAGTCGCTGTGACCCTCTGAAAAAGGGAGCAAGCAGTTCTGCATCACGTTCCGTGACCTTGCCCTCACCGCCTAATGAAAGTTTATTTGCAGGCAAGCTGTCAGTTTAAGAGGCAGCAATAGACCTTTTAATATATGGTTAACTGCGTCAGTTGAAGGAGAGTTCATTGATTGCGTTCTGATTGTTGTTACATTTAACTACATCTTTCTGTTTGAGAAAAATATTGAGTATTTAAATATATTTCCTCGTAGGAACTACTTGTAGCTAATACTATTACTTAATGCTAATAAATACAGCATATGACATTAAAGTGAATCAATCAGCCACGGGAAACTTGTATCAGTAATGCCTTGTACACACGGTCGGACATTCCGACCACAAAATCCGTCTGATTTTTTCGGACGGATTTTGTCCGAAACTTGTGTTGCACACACATGGTTGGACAAAGTTGTCGGAAAATCTGATCGTTCTGAACGAGGTGACGTACAAAACGTACAACGGGACTACGTAGAGGCCAGTAGCCAATAGCTTTCGTCTCCAAATTTCTTCTGAGCATGCGTGGCACTTTGTGCGTTGGAATTCTCTACACAGGATTGGAAAAAGTCAGATCGTATTTTCTTGTTGGAAAATTTTAGATCCTGCTCTCAAATTTTTTCAGTTGGAAAATCCGACAGAAAAAACCCGCTAGAGCCCACACACGATCTGATTTTTTTGACAACATAATCCAATCTGACTTTCTCCATTGAAATATCCGATCCTGTGTATGGGCCATTAGTCCTTCCTAAAACCAGGCAAGGTACCCGCCATTACCTTTGTTGGTAATACAAGCTTATTTTGTTTACCTTTCTGATCCTGATTCCATTTACTAAAGCTCGCACCCTGGAATTCAGAACTAAACATGCCCAACAACCTGTCCAGTTTCAATATTTTGCAGAAATAATATTAGTGAAGGTTTTATAACTCATTGTGACCAGACGCAACTCCAGTATTCTGTTCCACACAGGAAAGCCAGGATTGCCCCTGCAAGAGTCACAACGTGTTAGTGAGGGTTTTTTGCATAGCATTGATTGAATTGAATTGATAAATTGATAAACATCTCTAACTAAGGGGATCACTCATTTACAGTTTAAAAATAATGTCAATATAAATAAAAAGCATGATATTACAAAATAACAGGCTGATAACAGTAAAACTAGAACAATTTCCCCAACCTACTTGCAATAGGAGAATTTGCTAATGCAGTACCAGATACCCTCTTAAATGATGTACTATATTTACTTCAGCACTTTCCTTTGCATAATACAGATTGACTGCACAGCTCATGTAGAAGCAAGATAGCAATATAATTAACAGCATCCCCTGTTAAAAAATGTTTTGGCTTGCACAGGCTTTTGAAGATGAGTTACACATACAAATAATGAAGGGATGTGTGTTGAATATCCTTTAGAAATCGCTTTAAAATCCATTCCAGTCTTGTCAGCTTAAAAACCCTTTCTAAAGTTCTCTTATATATCTATTGATCATGCTATATTGCACTTCAAGAAAACTTCTGCTGTTACTTAGGTAGCAAAATTTGTGTGGTGTTGACCCGCACAACGCTTACTGGAACATCTAATTTAGGCAGTTATTATTTTATGACTTATTTATTACAGGTACTTTTATATTGTCAACAATTTATGTAGCACTTTACATATATTGTACATTCACAGCTGTACTTGTGGAGCTTACAATCTAAAGTCCCAGAATAGAAGTGCTCTTTGTGCCAGGAACTGGGGCATCTGGCAAGGGACTGTAACATCATTAACTGTAACCTATGTGATAAGGTTGGTCACCCATATAGCCAGTGTCCTGAGGCTGTGCACAATAAGCCAGAGCTAGTGGAGCAATTCTTCCATCCGGATAGAGAAAAGTCTGGGATGGCAGAGGTTGTACCAGGGGATCCTAGTGTCTCTGTCCCGTCAGAATCTGTGTCTGTGAGGCCGTCTGTGGTGTCAGTGTCCTCCCAGTCTGTGGTCTCCCAGTCAGTGTCAGAAAGTGTGGCTGTCAAGTCTGTGTCCTCACCTATTGTTTCTCATAGTGTAGTGAAGGTAGGGGAGGGTGCTGGATCAGCATGTATGGTGGTGTGACACCCCTCCTCCTCGGTGTGCCAGAAGTGCGGCTGGAAATTAGCAGACATCAAAGGTGGAGTGAGGGATGGATTGGACGATGGTGGAGGGGGAAGGGGAAGGGAATGAGAGTGGCAGGCCAGCCACTCTCACCTGGCTGCTTAAGTAATCTCTCCTCTGATCCTTCCTGCTCATCAGTCGTCACTACTGGTGGCCTAATCTCCGCTTGGATGTCAAAGACTACGTTAAGGCTTGTCATGTCTGTGATCAGTCTAAATCCTCCACACAAGCCCCTGCTGGTCTTCTCATGCCTGCCCTTGCCCATTCCTAAGGAGCCCTGGTTTCACATTGCCATGGATTTTATCACTGATCTTCCACTATCAGAGAATAATTCGGTCATTTGGGTGGTAATTGATTCTCCAAGATGGCTCATTTTGTTCCTCTTCCTGGTCTTCCTTTTGCTCCTGCCTTGGTTCCCATTTTTGTTTGAGACATTTTCTGCCTCTATGGGGTTCCTTCTCATATTGCTTCTAACAGGGGCATTCAGAGGTCTTTCTTCGCACCTTAGTCTCTGCTCATCATGACGATCGGTCTATTCTACTCCCGTGGGCAGAATACTCTCACAACAATCATGTAAATACTAGTTTGCAGAAGACACCCTTTTTTACAGTTTATGGAATATACCCTCAACTCCCTCTTCCCATGACCTGTTCTCCAGATATTACAGCTTTGGCTATGGCTCAGGAGTCTTTCAATTCTATTTGGGGTGATGTTCATGATTCCATCCGGGCAGCTGTTGACAAATTCAAAGGCATTTCCGACCGCCGCAGGCTTAAAACCACCTTCTCTACCGCCAGGGGACAAAGTCTGTCTCTCCACCAGGAACATCAAGCTCCGAGTTCCTTCTCAGAAGTTTTCCTCAAGATTTAATGGTCCATGCACCATAACTTCTAAACTGAATCTGGATTGTTTCAAACTCTAGGTTCCTAAAAGCCTCAAAATTGTAACACCTTCCATGTTGCCCTTCTGAAGTTCTCGCGTCCTCTCCCTACCATGGCACCGGTCTCTGGGCACAATCAGGAGTATGAAGTTAGTCAAATTCTGAATTTTCGGCTCTGTAGAGGCATTCTTCGGTACCTCGTGCATTGGAAAGTGTTTGGTCCTGAGGAGAGGTATTGGATCACTGCATCAGAGGTCTTTGCACCTTGTCTGTTGAGGAGGTTTCATCTTAAGTTTCCCTCTAAGCCTGGGCCCAGACCATGGAGGGGAAGGCCTCTTAAGAGGGGGTTACTGTCATGGATATGTAGTAATGTTTGTCTGTCAGCTTACCTTTCCATGTGTTAAGCTTAAGAGGCCAGCCACTCTCACCTGGCTGATTAGGTAATCTCCCCTCAAAGCATGGCTCCACCCCAGCCCCTATCAGGGAACTCTATATTAACATGAGCACTGCAAGCCAGCCCTGCTGATCAATATTGTGTCTGGCTTCCATGTGCTACTTGCTGTATATCTGATTCCAGTTACCGATCTTGCTTGTTCTTGACTATCCTGCTTGTTGCCCCGACCTTTGGCTATCTTCTGACTATCCTTTGTTGTCCCAGTCTGCTCTGGCCTCTGGTGAACACCCGCTGGCACTTAGATTCCACGCCCTGTGAAATCTCATGCTCTAGCTCCAAGTTTCATCCGCGTTGGTACTACAGAGTACCTGCTCTCCTGTTTCACCTAGAGCTCCATCCGTAGCAGTCAATCGTAGGGTCCACTACCTTGCGGTGCACTCCAGACCCCAACGGGTTGCATCTAACACCTGGACTCAGGTGACCTTACACAATATAGGTTCACACTGTAGTCCCTATGTCATTACAGGATGCAGCAATGACTTAGAAGTCAGCAGTAGATACTGCAGCAGTGGAGTGCACAGGCACCCAACTTAACAATGTTGTATACTGAAGATTCTGATGTAAATTCAAGTGCTTTAAGGGAGCAAATGTAGTAGGCATGGGCTGCAGGAAATGTATAATTTTTATTTTTTTGGAGGTAACAATGCTGTTGATTTAATTATTATAAGCATTAGAAAAAGCATAACATTTTACAAACTAGTTAGCAAGAAATTCAGAAAAATGTTCTAAAGATCTGCCAACCCTTTCTCATGTGGGACACCAAAAAACTATGTATATAGTTCTTTTGAGCGTACTGTTTTTTTTCAAGGAAACTTGTACAAGAGAAATATAAGGGTTGCCATTTCTGACTTCCTAATCAAAATGCTAGTTGCCTTACTCTCTGTAGCACTCAGTTTGAGTCAGTAACCTGGAACAAGAAGCTAAATTAAAAAATGAAAACTCTACCCACTTGTTTCAAGGATAAAAAAACACAGGGGGGGGGGGGGGCTCCAGACAAAGTGCAGTATTAAAAACACCTTAATTTATTAAAAGTATGACAATGGGCAACTCACATATTGGTAGAATCAAATAGTAATAATGTATAGTAATCCATGGCTTGGCATGAAGGGTCTCCCGTGGAGTTCTAATTAGGATGCAGCACCAGCGCAGCAGGGCGGCTGTGACAGGAACACCAGAAAATGGCCGTGGAAACCAGCATGAAACACAAGATGGTACCAGAACGGAGACCCAGGAGACCCTTCACATCCAGCCATGGATTATTATACATGCCTGCTAGATTATACCAATATGTGAGTTGCCCAATGTCGAACATTTATTCAATTAATGTGTTTTTAATACTGCACTTAGTCTGCAGCCCCCCTATGTTTTTCCTTATAAGTTTACAGAGTTCCTGCTTCACTCTTAAGGGTGCTGCAGCTGATGCTGTGTTTTGTCTCATGCTTGATACTATTGCATTTATATGGACATTTTGCTGGACTCTAATGGACTTTGATTGATTTTTTTATTGATTTCTCCAGCGCCATTTTTTTCTTTTTCTAGCAGCTCAAAAAAAGGGTTTAAGCCAATAACATAGTATCCCAACCAAGCAAACAGTATCTTAAAAAGAAGAGTTCAGCAATGACAGCCTACTTAATTTTCTTAGTTTTGTCTTGAGATTTTTTCTGCAACATATTATTTAGTAGAATTCTATAGGTTCCAGCTGTGAAACATGTATTTTTCTAAAGAGCACCAAGTAAATGTCATCAGTAATAATGCATTAAAAATATCACAGCTGTCATTTGAATGTTATATGGTAAAGTAGTTTCTCTACCCATACTTTCAAATGATTCAGCAGGTTTATATAACATCTGGAACTTATTAATGCAGAACTAAACTAATCACTCTTCAGCTATTATCAGACACCATTAATTCATGTTATTATCAAACCTAAATGTGAAGGGATATTTTTAATCATAGTAATCATAATTCCACATTGAGATACATTTCTTATTGGGATTAAAGTATCTTCAATTTTGAGAAACAAAAAAGAAAAAAACCTTAGAAAATGACATATCTATTAAACAGTATGCAGGGAATATCAAATCTATTAAAATCTTGTGGAGAATGTTTGCTGTTTTAATTCTTTTTGCTCTAAATTAGAAAGCTTTAATTTACATGTTAATGAGAATATGCTAAATTAAGTACTGTATCTGATACTTTTACCAGAACACCAAATATATGTGGTATAATTGGTGTTGCAGCACTGAATAACAATTCATTTACAGCAAAATAAGTTGTTTGATGTTACTTATAGAGCAGAATTCACTGTCATTGCTTTTTTTAAAGACAAACTTCAAACAAATTGAAAAGGAGAACATTATTTTAAAAAAGGTGAACACTTTAAATATTAACTTATTTTAAATTTTTTTGTTTGCTATGAGACCAGTATTTGACACTTAAAGAGGAAGTAAAGCCTCCTTCAAAAAAAAAAAAAAAAAAAAAACGGAACCTGCAAGGCAAAGGCATAATGAGCTAGTATGCATAGCATACTAGCTCATTATGAATAACTTACCTGAGAACAAAGCCCCCGAAGCCTAAATCTAGGCTTACCTGTAGGTCAAAGTGGTTTGTAAGGGTTTACAACCACTTTAAAAGTGACCTTCAGGCAGATATTAAACATACACATAAATGTACCCCTGTGTTTATTATTAAAACATTAAATTTGACCTTGTAACTGTGTTTGTAGTCCCTGGAACAGCAGAGCTTAGACTAGAGGAGAGTGAAACAGCACAAGAAGCCAATCAGTTGCACTACTCACGTGCCATGAAATAATATGCTGATAGTAGGAGAAAGCGGAGTGACAAAGAAATTAACTTATCAGTATACTGATTTTCCTTTCACTGTTCAGTCACAGGCATTGGGGATGGGTACAAGACCTGTAAGTCACTGCAGCAGAAATTCAGGTCTTCTGCCTCGCCAGACAGGGTTGTACAGTGTGGCAGATCTCAGACCTGGATAGGCAGAAATACAAAACAGGTCAAACTGTTTTGTTAAATGTATTTTATCCATGTTATTTATTTGTTCACCTGGAGTCATTAATATTTTATTATAGATATTGATATAGCATTGGCAATTTCTGAAGCACTTTACATATTATTTATATTATATATTATTATTATTTTATTTATATATATATATATATATAAATAAATATTGCACATTTACATAAGTCCCACCCTAAAAAAAATAAAATAAAAAAAAAAGCATTAATATTCTTCAAAAAGTAAAAACTTAAACATTTAAAAAAATATTTTTTTTTTACCTTACCAGAAATCCATGTTGCTAGGCAGTCTTCCTAATCTGCCTCCTTCCTACTCCGCGGTGATCTTCGGTCTTCCCTCCTCCGTGTCGTTTTCTGGGTAATGGGGCGCGCTGTGTTCTGGGAACTCGCTCATGCGCAGTAGGAAATGGGAAGTGAAGCCGCAAGGCCCTTAGTCAGGATGGCGGCGCCGGGACCCGAGAGCCGAGGGACATGTCGGCCTCGGCGGCCGACATCGCGGGCGCCCTGGAAAGGTAAGTCTCCTTATTAAAAGTCAGCAGCTACGTTTTTTTTAGCTGCTGACTTCTAAAAAAATATTTTTTCAGATGAAACACTGCTTTAACCACTTCAATACAGGGCACTTATACACCTTCCTGCCCAGCTGCTCAGATCCCTTATATGAGATCTAGTATGGCCTGTGGCTTATCCCCCAGCCAGGGTCTCTGTATCAGGATGGCAAGCACCGTTCGCCCTTACTCTGCTTGTAATGGCAGTAGATACTCTCCTTTGCACATACTGTATGGATTATAAGTCCTCACACAAGACTCCCTCCACTTCCTGGTTACCAGTCTGCACAACACTCTGGCTGCCTTCCCTGGTGTTTTTTTGTTTCTTTCAAAGTTAACAAACTTTATTGAGTAGTTATGCTTTCAGTTTGTTTGATACAGTCCACTATGCAGCTCCTCCTGCTACTTCTACTGCTCTCTACTGTTGCCAGTTGATTGACAGCTGCCTGGGCATTGATTGGCAGCTTCCTGGCCACAGATGTGCATTTCCCTGGGGTCTAGGGGGGCATACCTGGTGGTCCAGTGTGGTGGCATCCCTGGTGGTCCTGGGCGGCATTATGGTGGTCCTGGGCGGGATCCGAGGGGGGGCTGCGCTCATAAACAATCAGCACAGACCCCCCCTGTCAGGAGAGCCACCGATTGGCTCTCCTCTACTCGCGTCTGTCAGACGCAAGTGAGGAAAAGCCGATCACCGGCGCTTCCTATTTACATCGTGATCAGCTGTGATTGGACGCGGCTGATCACGTGGTAAAGAGTCTCCGTTAGAGACGCCGTGCCGATCGCCGTGATGCGCGTCCCCGTGGGTGCGCATCAGCTTAATATCCTGAGGATGTCATATGATTCCCAGTCAGGGTATTGAAACCACTTTGCCGCCGTCATTCTGATATATGGCAGGCGGCAAGTGGTTAACGGAGCTTACAATTTAAGATCCCTAACTCACATTCATAAATACACTAGGGCCAATTTAGATGGGAGCTAAATAATGCACAAGCATGGAGTGTGGAATGAAACCCATGCAGGCACAGGGAGAACATGCAAACTCCATGCAGATTGTGCCATGGTTCTAATTCAAACCAATGAGCCTAGTGCTAACCAACCACTTAGCCACTGTGCTGCCCCAGCTTTAACCACTTTAATACCAGACACTTTTACCCCCTTTTTGCCGAGACCAATATTCAGCTTTCAGTGCTCTTACACATTGAATGACAATTACTCAATCAAGCAACACTATACCCAAACAGAATTTTTATATATTTTTTTTGAACAGATAGAGCTTTCTTTCGGTGGTACTTAAGCACCACATCGTTTTTATTTTTTGTGATATAGGAGAAAAAAGACCAAATATTTGGGGGAAAACACACTTTTTTTTAGTTTCTTTTATAAAATTTTGCAAAGAAGTAATTTTTCTTCATAAATTTAGGTCACAGTTTATACCGCTACATTTCTTTAGTAAAAATAACCCAAATCAGTGTATATTATTTAGTCTGTGTGAAAGTTTTAGCGTCTACAAGCTATGGTACATCATTGAAAATGGACTAATCCTGATGTACTGACTGCCTATCTCATTTCTTGAGGCCCTAACATGCCAGGAAAGTACAAATATCCACCCCCCCCCAAAAAATAGTAGATAGTCCAAAGTGTTTTGTAGGAGGCATGGTGAGATTTCTTTCCACAATTCTTTGTAAATTAAAGATGAATTAAAAATACCCCAAAACAAAATTCGGCTTTAATGGTCCAATATACCAAGCCATCATGGCCCTCTACACAAACCCATCAGCCCAAGTGTATGTATCAGGATCACTTTCAACCGCGTTTGAAATAACGAATGGCACCCGTCAAGGGTGTCCATTGTCACCATTGATATTTAACCTACTTATGGAATCTATGGCCACATATATTAGACAACACCCCAATATCACTGGTTTCAGGACGAAGTCCATAGAACACAGAATCAGTCTTTTTGCGGACGATGTAATTTTAATACTCACTAATGTTCAATCTTCTCTGGCTTTGTCACACTATGCATTACAAAAATTTACTTCACTCTCTTACTACAAGGTTAACGATTCTAAATCGTATTCACTAGGAGTGGGGTTATCAAAAGAAATTTTGATAATATTAGCAAAGACTTTCCTTACATCTGCAAAGACAACGGTGTAAAATATCTGGGAATTACCCTTACCTCCCACACATCAGACTTGGTTAAGGAAAACTACTTGAAATTTTTACCCATTCTACAAACACAGCTAGAACACATAGGGAAACATGAACTTTCATGGACGGGAAGACTAGCAGCGTTTAAGATGCAAACATTACCTCAGCTCCTATACCTATTTAGAACATTGCCCATTCCAATACCCAACACCTTTTTCTTAAAAGCACAATCTCAAATAAACAACTTCCTATAGAAAGGAAAGAGAGCACGTTGAGCCTTCAGTAAACTTATAAGAGCAAAAAAGGCAGGAGGAATAGGACATACACATCTAAAAGGCTATTACATAGCTACAATCTTGACTCAACAAAAAGGGTGGTTTCCCTCACAACATACTACACCATGGGCAGAACTAGACCAACAACAAATCTCAGGGGGGGACCTATATAACTCCCTTATAACAAGCCAGCTGCACCCACCTACTATGACAAGTTATCACCCACCATCCAAGCGTCACTCAACTCTTGGAAACAACTTCTGAAAGCAGATCTCCCCAAAACACTTACTACCACTCTCAACTTTCCTATATCAGCACTATCACTCCTGATCCCGGGGTTATCCTTAGCCAAATGGAATGCTTGTAAAACTATGCAGCTAGAAGACCTACATGTTGGACCAGCACTTAAAACATTCCGCTCTCTCCAAATAGAGTACTCAATACCAGCTTCAGAGGCTTTATACACATCTCCAAATTTCCCATCTCCTACGGCAAAATAACATCACCCCTATAGCGTTGCCATGGAAGATAGCATCCTTTTTCATGAACAACTCCACTAAGACCAAAGGGGTTTCACTATTCTACAACAGTTTACAAGACAAACACACATTCACTAAAACGTCTAATATCACAGCGTGGGAGGCTGTTATGGGTAAATCATTTAGCAAAAACCAATGGGAAAGAGCAATCTCCACCACTTTCTCCACCACCAAAGGGGTCAACTTGTGGGAATTATACCAAAAAATTCTACTACGTTGGTATCTTACCCCATACCGCCTGTCAAAAATGATCCCCACCCTCTCTTCAGGATGCTGGAGATCCTGTGGAGGGGTGGGAACTCTGACACACGTCTTGTGGACATGTCCAATTATTCAAGACTACTGACATAAAGTGTTTATAATGCTTAAACAGGTAACTGGGATAAGACTGGATCCCTCTCAAGGAATGGCGCTTCTCTCCCTGGGAATAGATGAGGTCCCAGGTGAGAGAAGGGCCATAACATCTCACATACTACTAGCAGCTCTCCTCACACTGACCAGACATTGGAAAGACAAATCACCACCGCATATAGCAGAAACATTACAACTAATAGATACGCATGGAACATATGAAAAGCAGTTAGCATTCACAATTGGTTTAGTCCATAGCACACACGACTCTTGGAAACTATGGCACGACTGGTATAGGTTACATAGAAATCCAAATTAACCTAATCTCTGAATATGAAACCAGGGTATACTGTATAACATAGACCTTGGTTGACTGACAAAAAATTAATAAGTTCACGTTCAATTTATAGTTTGATTCGTTATTTTTATTTATGTTTTCTACACTTTCGTTCTTTAAATTTATACTTCTACTCCTTGATGACGATGTATTGCAAAATCCACAGTGAGACTGCTCAGCTCACTGAGCTACACTAATACATTAGTTCTGTTATCTGATATCCCTTGCTACTTAGTTGTGGATCATAAAAGCAACACTAGTAGGAAGGGGCGGAACCCTTCTCCTCAGGTACAGTGTGACCCCGGACGGGGTACTTGGGGAGGGGGGGGCTCGCCCTATTGCTATCTACACTCCACACTAAAAGTATGACATTGTATAAGCTATATATTTGTATAATCCAACTACTAGCCTACAAAGGCAAACATCACAACTGAAATGTATTCCTTACTGTGATAAATGTCCTGCTGTAACACATAAAGTCATATTCTGTTATGTTTCTTTCAATATATGTTATGAAAACCATAAAAAACTATTGATTCAAAATAAAATACCCCAAAACAGATTCTGCTACTCCTCCTGAGTATGGGTATACCACGTGTGGGAAGCTTTCCCACAGCCTAGCCACATAGAGAGGCCCTACACTCAAGAAGCACCTTCAGATGTTCTGGGGGGGATAAATTACAATCTAATTTCCTGACTACCTATTACATTTTTTAAGGCCCTGGAGCACCCGGACAGTGGAAACACTCAGGTTCAGACCAAATCTGAGCTCATTCCTACTGGCAAGGAACATCACACAGTATCCTTATTACCACATGTGTTCTTCTGATATCACGTAAAGGAATGGAAACATTCACAGAAGCCTTCCTAATTTAGTAAGCTTTATTAAAAAATCTATTTTAACCAATTGAGCTCATGCATACTGCTGCAATGAGCAATGTGCCTATTAATTTATAACTTTGTCAGTACTTGTGATACTAAGGTAAAACTTATATACTTTGTAGGGAATAAACAAGGTTTGATTTTTGCAAAACTGTCTGTAAAAAAATATATATTTTCTTTTCTATGCAATCTAAAGGCTTTGCAAAGCAATCTTTTTTTATTCGTTTGACTAGAGCTATCTTTGGCACAAGTAATGTTATTGCAAATAAAATAAGCAAATTATATTCTGTGACCTGTCTTCTAATACTAAAATTACATTCTGGTACAAAACATAGCAATTAATGCTTGCTAAGAGAAATAAAAAATACATTTGAAGGAGAAGGAGGTGTTAATTAGGATTGATTTAGATTAACTAATTAAGGGTTAATAAGGGGTTAAATAGGAACATTTTATTTAAAATATAAATATGTTACTGCGAAGTTGCTTTAACTGACCTTATGTTCAGATTCAAAGAAACTCTTTTCATCTGCAGATGAAAGAACTAGTCTTTATAAGTTGCAGCACTAATAGTGTCAGCTATTGCGTGCTGAGAAATACACACAGCTCTAATTTTATGTCATAGTGCCTTAGACTCCATTTAAAATTGTTTGTTTTTTTTTTTGTTTTTTTAATTCGTATTTTTTTCTGATTTAATTTAGTTTATATAACACTGTGTTATTTGGTTAATAGGATACATCTCACCCAGGTTACTTTCAGATTGGAACCTGGTCGATTTGTGCACTCTAGGATATAAAAACACCACAGAACTTTCTTATTCGCTGATCCACACTTGGCAAATTATAAGAATTGCTGTCTTGTAGGGGTCGTTTGTCACTTCTTCATAAAGATTTATTTTTCATATGTCCTCTTTCTTAAATGCAGGGGCCCATAGGTATCAATTGGAAACCAGATTTTACTGATCTGACTTCAGTGGAGTGATTTCTGATTGGTTGCTGTGGATTACTACACTTAAGAAATAGTACTTAAAGTAGAACTAAAGGCAAACTTTTGTTTTCTATTTTGGTTGACATGAGGGAGAGTTAAAACCCCTACCATTTTTATTTTTGCCATTGGTGTTCTACTCAGGAAAATTCTCTTCACTTCCTGTTGCAAAGCCAAAACAGGATGTGAGAGGAAATCCCTCTATAATGAGGAAATCCCTGGTTGCCATCAGGGTCAGCAGAACTAGTGTCCCCATTGGAAGATTTCTCTGCTATTACTGTTTTGGGACAATTCAAAATTTAGATTTATTTTTACCATTACTTTAGGTGACAATGGTGAACATGACAAAAAGAGAGGGTGAATCTCCCTAATTGTGGCACAGACAGCAATAAAAAAAACCTGACAAATGTTCCTATCCCTCTCTACTCTATCCAAAATGAAAAAGGAAAAACATTTTTTTTCTTTATTTATACTTTAATAATAAAAGCTCTTTTTTGAATAAAGGTGATAGCAAACTATTAAACATGAGTATCGATTATGCTAATTGCTGAGGTGTTAAACTTGCATTTACTCAGCCAAGATGATACCTGTGTTAATTTAAAGTTAGACGGGCGAGTATACCTAATGGTTTTACGCCTCCTATAATTAGCTAGAAAGTTGATAGCAAGATACTGGATGGCCTCTACCATCCAGACAGTTAAACAATGGATCTAATATGTTAATTCATTACTACTGAGAGAGCAACTTACCTACCACCATCGTAATGTTATACGTAAGTTTCAGTTGGTTTGGCAAGGGTTGCTAGACTCACCAGGGCTGGCCCCCAGCAACTAGTAATGGATAGGCTGCTGCAGCTGTAAGCATAGAAGACGATGTTTTCCATAGTCTTTGATATTCCGACCTTATGGACACTGGTTGGTTTGTTAATGTTTTATTACTGTATGTCCTATATCCTTGGCATTTATGTGCAGATTATCTGTTGATTTCACTCTCTAGCCCAGATGGTATCTCTGGAGTTTAGCAATTGATTTACAGCTATTGTTATATTGGATATGATCCTCTCTATTTCTATATATCTGTGCATATCTGTATATCCTGTGTAGCCAAGGGTTTGCTACTATAGTTATTATAGTTGAATAGTTTATTGTTGTTTCAAATGAGTTTGGCTCCCTCTAGTGGCTGCTGGGCTCTGTTAGGATTTTTCCTTATTCTTTGAGAAGGAATGCAGCAGAGTATTGTGGGAGATGTAGTTTGGAGGAGGAAGTGACTCTGTTTAGCCCTGGACTACATGACATACAATGCACAGCACTCAGCACTGCCTGCCGGGAGGATTGATAAAAGGACCAGTGCAGACTGTTTTCAGCCTCTCTAAACGCCATTTAACACCTGCCACCAGGAGGTCTGTGTGTGACCAGGAGTGAGAGACTGCGGCCTATACAGCGGAGAGCTGGATCGCCCGCCTTTGAGGGATCTTGGATCTCCTAGCAAGCGGACCGGCCTGCGCTTCAGAGCAACTGTAAGCCCCTGCACTTCAGCCCATCGGGAGTTGCATCACGGCACAGCGGTGCAATCTTCACCAGACGAAGACACTAGGAGGAGATTCCGGAAGGAGCCACACAGCCATTGGGGTCCATTGTGGTGAGAGGGCAACTTCCCATTCCAGTAGAGAGTACAGTAATGCTGAGTGAGTTCTTCCTACAGACTGCTGGTGAGACTTGTAGTTCCACGGAGGGGAATCTACTTCTTTACAGGCATCATACAGCTGAACTTTGGGGCTTTGTCTTTTCCCCTGCGCTGTAAGGTCAGTCCTGCATTGCACTTACATGTAAGGAGGAATCTACAAGTGGTGATCTTTCTTCAGTTAAGCAGTTATCAGCATATCGTTTGTTCTACAGTAATTTCTTTTCGTTTGCCTTTGTGAATTACAAATACTGCAGTTTAAACATCAGGCTAGCTGAAAATATCCGGAGTTAAAAGAACTTTCATCATCTTCCTCTTTTACCAAGCATTGCTGCTCTACTTATAAGTTGAACTCTGAATCATAGCCTAGGGGGAGCCATTGAGTTTATGCTAGACTTTACACTGTGTTCTTGAATGTAAGGAATATATACTGCATTTGGTCTGTGTGTTGAGGCCTCAGTGGAAAGGTATTTAATATATGTTTTGGAGATATTGAGTACTTATCCCTCTGTACACCTGTTCACATATACTCCTTAGGGTGAATATAAGGTTATAAGTTCTGTATATGTGCATTTAGTGATAACAATTGTAAATTATAATTTGTGTTTATTCATGCCCTTCATTGTGTTCCATTACTTGTTTCAGTAAACTTTTCTGAATGGTTCAGTGATATTGTGTGAGTTTCTCATTACCATGTCACATTTCAGAATGGAACCCAAGGTGTCAGAGGTAAGAGTCGGGGTAGCCAGTGGGGTATAGAGTCAATCAGCAGCCCTCACGGGGGTACCGCTACACCTGTACAAGGTGATATATGTGGCTACTATATTTTTGTACTGATCTTTAAAGGGGTTGTAAAGGTTCATGTTTTTTCACCTTAATGCATCCTATGCATTAAGGTGAAAAAACATATTACGATCACTGGCCCCCCAGCCCCCCCCCCCCGTTTTACTTACCTGAGCCCTGGAATGTCCTGTGTCATGAACGCACTCTTCCTTTGCTCGGTCTTCTTGGCTCTTCATTGGATAGATTGATAGCAGCACAGTCATTGGCTTGCGCTGCTCTCAATCAACTCCAATGATGCAAGGGCCGGAGGGCCGAGTCCTGTAGTCGGTGGTTATGGATGCCGAATACAGGTCTTGGGAGCTCGCCCGCAAGGTAACCACCTTGGGAGAGCGCTTCCCAGAGGGGGTTATCAGAAGCGAGGAGGAGCCGAGACAGCCGTTGAGGTACCCGAGAAGACGAGGTTCGGGCCACTGTGTGCAAAATGAGCTGCACAGTGGAGGTAAGTATAACATGTTTGTTATTTTAAAACAAAAATATTCCAACCTTAAGGCCCCTTTCACACTGGGGCGTTTTTTAGGCGCTACAGCGCTAAAAAGAGTGCATGTATAGCGCCTGAAAAAAGCGTGTCCTTTTACTCCAGTGTGAAAGTCGGAGGGCTTTCACACTGGAGCGGTGCGCTAGCAGGACGGTAAAATAAGTCCTGCTAGCAGCATATTTGGAGCGGTGAAGGAGCGGTGTATTCACCACTCCTAAACCGCTCACGCAGCGCGGCTATACCTCCGGCAAAGCGCCACTGCAGCGACCCACTAGCGGGGGAATAGCGCCGCTAAAACGACGGTAAAGCATCGCTAAATATAGCGCTGCTTTACCGCCGACGCCGCTCCCGCCCCAGTCTGAAAGGGGCCTTAGTGTCACTTTAATGCCGACAAAAGAGTTTGGATTAAAAAAAAAGTTAGACAGGATTAGGTTTTATTTTGGTATTGTTTTATTTTTGTACAATCCGTAAATAAAGCTGACTTAGATCACAACACTAGTTGCTTTACTAAAGGTAAATACTTTGCAAGGAAATGTTTCCCAAAACTCAGTGAATGTAGTACAACTTCACTTTGCAAAGAATACCCAATCAGGTGCAGGAAAAAAAAAAAAAAAAAAAAAACATGATTGGAGAGCTTCACCTCATTCACTTCATTCACAGCTCTGGGGGAAAATTATTTTGCAGAGTGCAATTTCACTTGAAAACTGAATAGTCTATTTGTCTTTGGTAAATAAACCCTGCTATAACTATCTGTTGTATTTGCCTTTCAAATAGGCTGATCTACCTGTGAAGATCTCACTACCTTACGTTGTCACAATAAAAAAAACATACTCCCCAACAAGACTGACAGGATGTTATTGGTCAGTGCAGGCTCAAACACAATACACAATGTAATGATAAAAGTTCTGGTTCTAGCAAACTATTCCTTATATGATGCTAGTGCTGCAAATTAGCATACTTGTAATACAAATATATACTAAAAGGTGATTGGTGGCCATTTGTGGATGATTTAATTTTGGAGTAGCTGAGATCATCATTGCTCTGTGTGATTTTCTACATTCACACAATGCAATTATAGTATATTTTATTAAGGTAATAGTACAACATGATTTTGCGGTTTCACTGAAGTAAATGGTGTTGTAGTATAATGGGTATTATACTACTCACAGTATCAAACACTTGGGAAGTAAAGTATATTAGCACAGTTAGGCTAAAGATCATTGAATAACTCTTTTAAGTAATAATAGAACTATTGTACAACATCACATGCCCTTGACCTTCAATGTAAAGAATCTATGTTCAATTAGTCTAGACATTAAAAGTATCTTACCAAAGAAACTTTTTTCTCAGTCATTTGCAGAAAAAAGTTGCTAAGCTTTTGTAGTTACACATAAAAGGACAAGAATGGAAATAAGTCTTTTTAATCTTAAGAGAAGGAAGCTGACACATGTACCTAATGAGTACAGGTAATTTCAGCAATAACCAGAATGGTTCTTGTGAAGATGGAGTTCTGGACAAGAATAGTGTTTGAAATGTTGTAAATTGACTAAAATGCATACTCTTTTTCCTGTCATTGCATTCGAAATGAGACATGACGTCCAGCTATCTACCCCAGTCACATTATTCATAGATACAGTGGGGTTGATTTACTAAAGGCAAATCCACTTTGCACTGCAAGTGCACTTGGAAGTGCAGTCACTGTAAATCTATGGGGAAGATCTGAAATGAGGGGAAGCTCTGCTGATTTTATTATCCAATCATATACAAGCAAAAATTCAGTTTTTTATTTTCCTTGCATGTCCCCCTCGGATTTACAGCAACTGCATTTTATGTATCTCTTCCCATATCAACTCAAGAGAATCCAACCATCTCTTCCAGATAGTCTCAAATTTCCCTGGGCAACCTCTATGAAAAAAAAATATACTTTTCTTTTATCGAACTTTGCTTTATTTGTATTCTCTATTCTGCGATTGTTGGGGGGTACGTTGACATCCACTTTTGTGCTATTAACTTACAAGCCTGAAACAGACTCCTTAACCACCTGATTACTGTGCACTTAAACCCCCCTCGTGACCAGACCAATTTTCAGCTTTTGGCGCTGACATACTTTGAATGACAATGGCGCGGTCATACAACACTGTACCCAAATGACATTTTTATAATTTTTTTCCCACAAATAGAGCTTTTTTTTGGTGGTATTTAATCACAGCTGGGGTTTTTATTTTTTGCTAAACAAACAAAAAAAGATGGAAAAAAAAAATCATGTTTAATAGTTTGTTATAAAATTTAGCAAACAGGTAATTTTTCTGCTTCATTGATATGCGCTGATGAGGCGGCACAGGTGGGCACTGATAGGCTGCACTGGTTGGCACTGATAGGCTGCACTTGTGGGCACTGATAGGCTGCACTGGTGGGGACAGATAAGTCAGTACTGATGGGGACAGCAAAGATGGCACTGATGGGCACGGATGGGTGGCACGGATGGGTGGCACCGATGGGCACTGATGGATGACACTGATGGGCACTAATAGATGGCACTGATGGATGGCACTGATGGGCACTGGTAGGGGGCACTGATGGGCACTGGTAGGTGACACTGATGAGCACTGGTAGGTGACACTGATGAGCACTGGTAGGTGACACTGATGTGCAGCACTGGCACTGTGGGCACTGACAGATGGCACTGTGGGCACTGACCAATGGCACTGTGGGCACTGGTAGGCAGCACTTTAATTAGGCAAAGGTGGGCACCATGGATTGGGCACATTGCTGGGCACAGTGCAGTGAGAGGGACTGATGTCCCTCTCACTGCCGCCAGTGATCAGCTTTTTTTTTTTCTCCTCGCGCTGTCAGTGCGAGGAGGAAAAAAAGCCGATTACCGGCTCTGTTATTATCACATGATCAGCTGTCATCGAGGATTGACCCCTTACTCGGATCTGTGATCCAGCGAGTCTCACAGACTCGCTGATCACAGAGCGCGCCGTGCGCGCCCTTCGGGGGGCGCGCAGGCAGCTCGTGGCCGGGACGACGTCAATAGACGTCGTCCCGGCATCTTAGATCCGCGCTGTAGCCGTCATTCGGCTATAGCGCGGATCTCAGGTAGTTAATATTGCTATATAAGCAAAATCCAGAATCCTAGATTCCGCTATCATATTTACCAGGCAAATGCCTGGATCTATCAGCAGTTTTATTCCAAACAAACCATTAACTACACCCTGCCAGTAACAGTGGAGTTTGGGGCATCTCCATAACATGTGCATTAAATACACCGCCCCCCCCCCCCCCCCTTACATTTAGGACAGAGGGAGGTATCTCTACGTTGCCAATTAAAAAACTTCTCAGGTGTATGATAGGTTCTATGTAAAATAAACAATTGGGTACGTTTTTGCATGGAGGATTTTTTGTTTGGCATAGAGTGGGGACCAGCTAGAACCTAGAATGTCTGTTGCCATTATTCTGTGACTTGACAAAGCGCATGAGTGCGAAACACGTCATCACGGCAACAGACTATAATAGCATTCCATGCTTGCCAGATCCGCAACCATCGGCTCCTGCACTTCCGGTCTGAGGTCACAGTTACATCACTGGGGAGCACCAACGGACTTGGCTCTCGAGTGTTTAGGACTCGCTTACAGCGGTGTATTGCCCCATGTTACACTGCACCCTCATGTCCTATAGCCCAATGGATCTAGGGGACATTAGCCCTTCTGTATGCACAACCATCAGCATGGTATCGTAGAGCAACTCAGAGCAACCAGCTAGGCATTTGTCTAGTCAGTAGTGTAGTTAGGTTTTGTGCTGCCCTAGGCCTGACTAAACTTTTGCACCCTCTAATTTAAATATGACCCACCACTTCCTGTCAAGGCCCCACCCCTTGCTGTTTAAGACCCGCCCTGAAATTTTTGAGTAGTTCTAAAGGGGGCAATGGATTCCCTTAATTTGCATAGATTTCCTCTCACTTCCTGTTTGGCTATGGGGCAGGAAGTGAAGGGAAATCTCTGCAATGGGACAGGGATGGAAAAAAAAGTGTTGCCTATAGTTCTACTTTAAGCACAAATTTCGTATAATTTTATGGCGAGGACTAAGAAGATATAACCATGCCAATGGTGCAGCAGAAAACATATAGCACAGTGCTGTATATCAATTATTAGCCACGTCAATTTTTGCCTTACTGACTAAGCCAGCTCAGATTATAATGCCTTTATTACTTAGAATAAGAAAGGATGGGTGAAATGGGACTTTAAATGAGGGTACGCCATGTGGAGAATTAAAATAACAACAATATAAAGTGAAATTGAATTCACAATACAAAATTTATTATACCCTAAAACATATAACGAATGTTTTATATCAAATACATAGGCAGTCAACAGACTTTCGATTCATATGTTGATACATTGTTTACAATACAGATAAACATAGACACAGTAGATATACATGCTGTAGTACATCATTCTAATAGAGGAATAACTGTTGATGTATAATGGCACTCTACGCGTTTCCTGGTATTTCAACCATTCATCAGGAGTGTTAAGAAGTAGTAAACTGAGAAAAGGAGAGCTGGGGTTAATAATAGAAATAATAAAAAAGGGGGGCTGAGACTGTCAGGTCTCACTGTAGTAAAGATTACATTAAAGTATAATGTTATTAAAGTGTTATTTTAATTCTCCACATGGCGTACCCTCATTTAAAGTCCCATTTCACCCATCCTTTCTTATTCTACAAATCCGGGATGGAGGCCGCCATGTCTCAAGGTGTGTGTCAGGTCACGACCATAGCCTTTATTACTTAGTGCTCCACATATTTTCCTAGAATCAATACTTTGTCCTACTAAGCAAATAAAATTAACAGAAACCGTGAAGATATAACACAAATTCATAGAACATATGTGTTTGACAAACAAAATCCAAAAGGTTGATTTACAGAAGCCAATCAGGCTGTTCACTTTGGTTAATGAATGAGATGAAGCTCTGCTGACTTCCATCATCCAATTATGTGCAAGTGAAAATATATTTTTTCTCCCTTGCACGTGACTGGGTATTCTTTGCTAAATTATATTTTTACCACATTTGCTAAACTAACAGAAAATTCCCTTGTAAAGTAAAAATTCCATTGTAAAGTAAAATTCCCATTGTAAAGTGAACAGCCTATTTGTCTTTAGTAAATCAACCTCTAAATGCACTGATATTCAAGATGAAAACAAATCTGAGAAGTGAAAGCAAGGTCCACTGGGTAGAAGCCTTCAGGAGTTGGATTGATGATGCCTCCACATTAGAAAAATATGAAGTGAACAACATCATGGCACAACTGATAACTGCAGGGAAAGATCAGTAACCAACATATGGTAGAGACAGGTAGAATTGTGAAATCTGAATGCAAGCTCATTTCCTGTTTATATCCAAAAGAACATCTGCAATCTAGATTCCTAAATTAACACATCATTACAGACCTGTGAAATATGTGCTAATAACTCCTAATAACTGTAAATGTTGCAGTCTTCATCTAATTATGTATGTTTTAGATAACCCAAGGAGAGTTCTTTAGAGAATCTGTGTTCTAAAAGACATGCATCTTCTGATCACCAATGGAGGATTATTATTGTTTTTCAGTGAAGCAAACTTTCCTCTAATCAAAAGGAAATTTATCATAGCAGATATCCCTAAGCAGCAACACAGCTGGATTCATTGGAGAGGTATTAACAAAGAGTGGTGCAAGCACCATGCTTACACAACTCTTCTAAATTTAGAAAAAGGAGCAGGTGCTGCTCCTAATAAACAAAGGGGTGCAAGCCCCTCTGTTAGTTAGGACTGATCTGCTCTGTGTTTTAAGCTGTGTTTGTCTCGTCCATGCCTCTGTCTATACATAAAACTGCCACAATCACTTTGTCAATTAGTTGCAGAGGCAAATTCAGTTTTTAATACACTCTGAAATAGGAACTGGCATAGGTGGAGTAGAAAGACCTAAAATAGGTCTATCTGCTTAGTTCATATGGTGCACACTAGAGATGGGCCCCCCACCCAGTTCGGTTCGCACCAGAACTCTCAAACATCGCAAAAGTTTGGACCCCAACTGGATATAGGGGCCCAGGTACTGCCCTGGGGGACATGTACCTATGCAAAAAAACAGATATTTTTTAAAGGAGCAGTGATTTTAATGATGCTTAAAGTGAAACAATAAAAATTAAAAATTCATTTAAATATAGTGCCGGGGGTTCCCTTAATCTTCCTGTAAAGTTGTGCATCTGTACCGTGTATCGGACCTGTTGCAGCAAAACTTACATTTACAAATAAAAAAAAATACATTTAAATTGATTTTCCCTGCAAGCTTTCTTAATTTTGTAAACAACAGCTTGGGGGGCCAGTCTGTATGATGAGGTCACAATTTACACTCAAAACAAGAGATTTTGGAATACATTCTGGTGTCTCTTTGGCAGACTTTGGATAGAAGTAACAGGTGCGGAAAATTTGAGCAAGCCTATGTGAACAGGCCAAATTATAGTACACTCAGGCCAAGATTTACAATTTTTTTTTAGATAAAGTCTAGTGGTTCTTTTGCAGACTTTGGATAGAAGTAACAGGTGTGGAAAATTGGGCTTTGGGTGTTGGTGGTGCCTTCACCTTGTAACCTTCTAGAGGTACTCTTAATGAAAGCAAGTATTGGCCCTGCTGTAAAAAAAAAATAATTTAATGCCCCTGTCAAACAGTAATGGAAAAATTGGGTTTTGGTGGTGCCTTCACTCCATAACCTTCTACAGGAACTCTTGATGAACGCAAGATTTGGACTTGCTGTAAAAAATTGTATTTGACACTCTGGTCAAACAGTTGCAGAAAAATTGTTCTTTGGGTGTTGGTGGTGCCTTCACACTGTAACCTTATAGAGGTACTCTTGATGAAAGCAAAAATTTGCCTAGATGTAAAAAAACAAAAGAACAGTGGCCAAAAAATTGGTAACATGACTGCCAATTTGTTATTTGTCTGTGTTCTCCCCTCTCTGGAGGCTCATGTTACTCTCTTCCTCTACCTCCGAACCAACATCAGAATCAAGTAAAGTATGTGCATCCTCAAGAATCAAGTAGCTGACGCTGTGTTCAAATAATTCAGCTGACTCCTACATGCACAATGCTGGGGCTATGGCAGGAGTGGCTGTGGACTTCACACTAGTGTCAGCTTGGGTCATAGAGGGTGAGGATGGTTTAGTAAGCCAGTCCAACACCTCATGCTGTGGCTGGATAGCACAGGCAACATCACTAAACAGAGACAAATGTGTCCTGCCTGAGGCCAGACCACATCCATTTTAGCCTGTGAACCCATACGCTGCTTGCCCCCTCATAGTGGTCATAGTGGCATGGGAACATCTGCTTCTCCTTGTTGGCCTCCCAGACATGATGGGGGGGGGGGGTTATTACCCAAATTAAATAGAAACTGGGAAATGTGTGATTGGATGCCCTTTATTGAATGAAAAGTGGTGATTGGTGTACTTTTAATTGAACACCAGCATCACAGTCAGAAAAACAGAGGCTGACAATTAAAAAAAAAGGGGTATGCAGGGGACAAAAAAGAAAAGACAAAAAAAAAATATGCAGCAACCAAAAAAAAAAAAGAAAAAGCGTATACAGCACTAAATGTTATGTAATGCTGTGTTAAACACTGCACTTCACTAACACACTACACTGAGACTACACTACTCTATACTTACACACTACACTATACTGACACACTATACTTACACTATACTACACTCTACACTCACAATAAGTGAACACACTAACTCGCTAGTAGCAAATTAAGCCCTGCTCTATCTTCACTACAACACACTGCAAAAGCTTCCTATGGGAAGGAACCTTTTATAGTGTGGGATGGGACTATGAGCACTGAGCTGTGATTGGACAAAGTAATCACTTTGTCCAATCAGTGCTCTAACAGTGCTCTGAGCCCTAATTGGCAAAGTCTTGCACCTGACCAGCGCAAGGCTTAACCCAATTAAGGCCCTAGAATGCACTGTGAAGTGCAGTGCATTGTGGAGTGCTCAGCAGGCGCACATCCCGCCGAGCGGCCCGCAAATATGGGTGTTCAACGAACAGGCGAACAGGCAATGTTCGGGCTTCGCCTGAACTGTTCACCCAACACTAGTGTACACCACTCCAGACAGTTTCCTGCACCAGTTCTCTGGCACAGGAAGTTTAGTTAATTACCCAGAAAGAGTGTGCGTGGTACAGTGTACCCTTGCAACTAATCAAAATCGTTTATGGATCATATTACAGAAAATTTATGTTTTTTTTAACCTGTCAGATAAACACAAAAAACATACTTTCATGCACAAGAACACACATAAACACACACCCAGACTCCTTAAATAAATAAGTAGAAATGGTAAAGGTTTACAAAGATCAATACGTAACTGCGAGACTAAAAGATTAAATATACAGTTTTTCTTTGAAAACAAATATATGTACAATGGAACAGCTGAAAAATAGCAGAAAAAAAGGCAGAACAAATAAAACACTTAATTCATGGGAGCTGCTGTTCACTTACCGTAGATGATATACAAAATACATGTAATTATTTATGTAATGTTCCCTAAGGTTCATTCGTTTTTTTTATATAACGCTATAACCCAGTGGAAACATTTTTCGTGTTGGTTTGAAACACTCTCAAAGGGCCACTGTCCTTTCTCAAACTAGCATTACTCCACAATAAACTGTTTCTATATATCATCATTGTTTAGAAAAATTTTGCAAACAAATATTACAACGGCAACATAAATCACATAAACCTCTATTTTTTTTTACTTGCATTCCTAGAGTAATTAAATTATAATATATTGCATATGTTCATACATTGTAAATTATAATAGAAATATACATTAAAGATCAACTTTATTTGAGTAGAGAAGTTTAGAACTTTACAGGCATACTATAGACACCCCCCAGGCACGATATTTAAAGGAATATTTCATTTTTATTGTTGCACTTTAAGCATCATTAAAATCACTGCTCCCCAAAAAAACTGCCATTTTTAAACTTTTTTTTGCATTGATACATGTCCCTTGGGGCAGGACCCGGGTCCTTATACACTTTTTATGGCAATAAATTGAATATAAGCCTTTAAAATTAGCACTTTTGTTTTTTCATGTTAATGTACCATAGGCTTTAACGGTGTTTTTGAATTTTCCGCAAACACTGCATAATGTTCGCTGTCCGGCGAACAGCCGAACACCCGATGTTCGAGTCAAACTTACATTTGACTCGAGCATCAGGCTCATCCCTACTCAACAGTGTGTTTAATGTGGGGCAGGAAAGCAGCCTTTATCAATTATTCCTGCTGGATTTGCCCCACAAGCACACACAGATGATCATGTGGGTGAATAGCAGGCAGGGGGCCTCTCAGGCTAACAAAAAAGAGTCACCGTGGGGTGGCTTCCAGAGGAGGACATGAAAAGTTTCCTCTTTGAGAACTGGAGGAGCATGCACACTGATAGTGGCAACACAACACCCAAAGGATCGGCTGCTATTGGGTTGCCACTGACAATAGGGAAGTCTATGGAAAAAGCAGAATCCACTATGTATTTACAAACAATGGCAAGTTACTGTACATATTCTAAAGCTTCTGCACCAAGGTGTACAAAACAATATTATGAAAATATACACCATACAAATTTTAGGGTTTAATGACACTTTTAACATGGGGAAATGTACATGCATCCAGAGATATCGTATACCTCACATGTTTATTTATCAATTTTTATTTTGCTATGGCATGCACTTCCCTACAGGGATACAGATGGCAACAAAATTCTTTGGTCCAAGTTAGGCATTGATTGACCTAATTTCCAAAGACACTAAGCTTCCAGTTTCTGTCAAGTTTAGGCAAAAAGGAGGAGTTTTTACACTTATCACATGTAATTCTTATAATAAACTACATTTGCATGAAGGTTATTGGTTTCTTATGTGTTTGAGTGAGCCTCCTCTGGGTTCTTCACACAATCCAAAACATTTAGGCAACTCATTTTTTTTTCTGACTTGGGAGCTTTTTGTTTAAAGTGGTTGCAAACCCTTACATATACAGAGTGAAGTGACTGGTCACAGGTGATACACAGAGATTAAGCAAATCCTCCTACACAGGTTGTACTTGTTTATCTGCATCTTTTCTTCTCTCATCCATTCAATTCAAGAATTTATAAATCTTGTCTTAGCTTTCAGAAAAAAGGGGACAGGGAGCTGAAATTATGCACTGCAGAGCTCATTGCGGAGAGCTCTGAGAGCTGATTGGAGGGAAGGAACACACCCCCCTTCACACAGCATATCAACCACAGGCTGTGTGCTGGGGATCCCTCCCCTTTAACATTTATATTTTGGTGTCAGATAAACGACTCTGGATTGATACAAATACATACTATAGAGGTATATGCTTTGCTCATATTTCATGTCTGAGGTTTACAACCACTGTAACTGTACTAGATATAATGGACTGCAAGTTCCTGTAACTTAAATTGTTACTAAACTCAGGACCCTGCATTCACAATATCCGGTCTTCCCGAGTACACAGAACATGGAAATGCAATAGTTTTAGTAAATATAAACTGCTGAATACCTTTTCTCATCAGCAGTTAGAGCAGTCTTGTGACTTCTGTCAGTGTCTGGTTAAAGCCTGTAGGAGGAGTTTTCATTCTCTGCTGACTGTCCTATGAGGCTGCAGGGCCTCTGGCCCTCTGTCTGATTGACCCTGTGCTGATCACATGCACCCTCCCATGAAAAAAAAAAAACTCTAGCAATACACACCAAACTGAGCATGTGCAGCTTGCCCCCAAGGCTCTGTTCTAGCAGGGGATGGTTAGGGGAATGTGAAAGAAGGGGAGGATCCAAGAAGACAGGATCAAACAGCCTTTTTGCACAATTCAGAGGATTAACTCCTTAGGTTCCACAGTGAGTATAACAAGCATGCTTTACTGCATATACAGACTGATTTTACTGTTGTGGGCTTATTGTCTGGTTAACTGTTTTCTGTAAAGTGCAGTAAATTGTTTGAAAATTAATAGAGAGGCCAAACATAAGCATGCATCTAACTTTTTCTTTAGTAGGATGCATCATATTATGCATATCATTTCACTAGTTTAAAAAAGAAATGAGCTGGAAATTTGAATACAATAAAAATAACATTGCCAAGAAAAGCTCTTTGGAGTTCTTCTAAATAAACAAACAAACATTTATTTATTTTTGACATTGTGTTTGATCTGTCAGCACCGCATCATTAGCAATTTCAAAAGCTACAGAACAGATGGTAATGGCATGCTGGCTGTATATAAATATATTTATTACATTTTAAACATATTTATAGAGTTTCATGATCCCTCTGCTTATTCTCTGAAAACATTCATTCTAAATTGATGCCATTCGACGCAACTTATGTCGCTTTAATCTTGTTTAGTAATTTTTAAAGTTTCCTCTGTTGAAATGTTTAACGAGGGCCAAGTTCTGTATACAAAAATAGTTCCATTGTCCGTTAATACATTTTGTGCAATATAAGGTCAAGTAAATGTATGAGGAAATAAAGCTACCATAATTATTGATTATTAGGTTTCAACTTCAGGGATTTAGATCACATGTGATAATATTAATTATTGGCTCCCTACTTACAGTAATCAACATGTTCACATATTGGATAAAAGTGACTGAAGATCTAAATGGAAAATGATATTCCCATTCTTGTGAGAATCATACAGTTGTTTGAATTGCCGCCTCACCTACAGAGCCATGTGTGTGCATCTTGGTCCTAATATAATAAGACAAATGTTAAATATCAGGTCATCAGGTCTTATAGAATAACAGTCTTAAGTAGCCCATAGATTCTACAGTTTTTTTTTTTGTTCAACCAACAGGTCAAATAAAAAGAAATAACTCAACAAATCAAGCATTCGGAGGGGGAAATCTTCCCCGCTGAGCTATTATATTCCAACAGAGGGGAAACGTCCCCACCGTGAGAATACACTGATCAGTGTTGCAGGCTATAATGTGCAGTGCTGATCAAGCAGGTAAAATCTGGCAGGGTGGTTGTACAGAAATCAATTAGTATATTGACCTCTGTACAACCTCAGTGCCCATACATGAACCAAAATGTTTCCAATTCAGAAGGAACCAGTTAAATTTTGATCCATGTATGGAGGGCTTTACTTAACCTATTCCTATGAATGGACAGGTAATTGACTGTATATGTTTACAAATGAAAGCAAGTGATAATTACACAATATTGTCCCCACAGGCAAATCTTGGTGGCAAGAGTAATAAAGCCCAACTCCAGACAAAACATGTTTTTTGTTCAGGATAGGGTAAGAAAGATTTAGATCCTCCGTCAAGTTTTAATGTTTGTCTATATCGCCATTGTTGAGGTTTCCTCACACTACTTGTCCTGGTGTATGTCACACAGAAGTGAATATTCCCTCAGTGGCATCCCAAATAGTGGAGGTGTTAGGAATTATGAAGTTAGACTTTTATCATGCTGGAAGACCCATCCATGATCCATCTTCAACGTTCTGGCTGAGAGAAGAAGGTTCTCTACCAAGATTTTATAATACATGGCCCCGTCTATTGGCCCCTCACTGTGGAAAGGTCAGCCGGTCCCTTTAGCGGGGAAACTGCTCCAAAGCAAAATGTTCCCACCTCCGTGCTTGACTGTAGGGATGGTGTTCTTAGGGTCATAGTTCGCATTTTTCTTTCTCCAAACACAGCGAGTCAGGTTAATGCCAGAGAGCTCAATTTTGGTCTCATCTGACCACACCATTTTCTCCCAATTCTTTTCTGAATCATTTAGATGTTCATTGGCAAACTTCAGATGGGCCTGTACCTGTGCCTTCTTGAGGAGGGGGACCTAGTGGATGCTGCAGGATTTCAATCCATGGCAGCGTGTTACCACTGATTTGTTTGATGACTGTGGTCCCAACTGGCTTGAGATCATTCACAAACTACTCCTGTGTAGTTCTGGGCTGATCCCCCACTTTTCTCATGATCATCCTAACGCCATGAGGTGAAATCTTGCATGGAGCTCCAGAAGAGATGGATTGATGGTTATTTTGTATGTCCTCCATTTGCGAATAATCACTCCAACAGTTGTCTCCTTCTCACCAAGCTTCTTACTGATGGTCTTATAGCCCATTTCAGCCTTGTGCAGGCCTACAATCTTGTCCCTGACGTCTTTTGACAGCTCTTTGGCCTTGCCCGTGATAGTGAGGTTTTAAAAGGGGGAGGAGATTCTGTGGACAGGTATCTTTTATGTACAAAATAGTTGTTGTTAGGAGCATCTTTTTAAATTGACAGGACTAATCTATGTACAACATGAACACATACTGTTGGTTGGTAGGGAATAAAATACTTATTTTACATACTGAACTGCAACTTAATTTATAACATATGTATCATGTGTTTTTTTCAGGATTGTTGGTTGATATTCTGTCTTTGTAAGCAAAATTACAAAATCTGCAGGAGATCAAATATTTTTTTTCCCCACTGCAGCTAGCTGTCAAAATTTGAATGTTTGACGTTAAATACCCGGGTATGGCAGCAGCTAGCTGCAATAACCCCGGTATTTTTTTTTACTATAGGCAATTCTGTTTCCGAAAAAAGGCAGATTCGCTGCGTGATCACTTTTCGAAGCGGCCCCTCCTCCCACCGCTTCCTGGTTGTTCCCGGGCCTACCAGACCGATCAGTGAAGCCAAGGAGCAATCCAACCCTGACGGTAGCTGGGTATGGAGCATAGCGACATTATGATGTCACTTTCGGTTCCTGGGCCATGGTAAATAACTTTTTTTGTTAATGCACAAGTTTAAAAAAAAAATTCTCTCTCTTTTTGCTTTTAAAGGTAAATCAGAGATTTGGGGTCTTTTTGACCCCAGATCTCCGAATAAAGAGGACCTGTCATCCTTATTTATTTTAACAAGGGATGTTTACATTCCGCGTAATGGGAATAAAAGTGATAAAAAAATAAATAAACGGACAGTGTAAAAATTATATATAAAAAATAAAATAAATAAGAAAAAAAATTAAAGCCCCCCATTCCTCCGTGCTCGCATGCAGGAGTGAACGCATACGTAAGTCACACAATCATATGTAAGCGGTGTTCAAATCAAACATGTGAGGCATTGTTTTCGTATGAAGGTAGAATACCATTAGTAAAAATTCATTGCAAGAAGCATCAACATTAGAAGAAGCCTATCGTTACATGTGACATCTGATGCTACTTTAAACAGTGCCTTTTACTATTCTGCTCTTTGTATCACAAATTTTATTTTAATCAACTTAAAAAAATACAATAAAGAGCTCTACTTACATCCTATCACCGTATGGGAAACTCATATATTCCTTATAGGTTTTCACCTACAGTAGCACTGTATCTGGTCAAAATGAAGGACAGCCGCTGGGGGAGAGGCTACAAAATGTGAACTTTTTCCACACAACATTTTGTGTAAGTGGAACAGTGGAACTGTGACCAGTAAAAGGCTATATCAATAGATGCACACAGTCTAAAAGAAAGTCTGCTTCTGCTAAATATATTTCCATATCCACTGCACTCCTCATGTCACCCAAAGGCTACATAGTTTTCTCTCTTTGTGATTGTGTATTGCATCTATCTTACTGGGCAGTGTCTGTATCTTCTCTTTCTGGACATGTAAACCCTTTATCCCATGTATGTGCCCCATGCTCCCTGCAGAAGCCTGTGATCACAATGATATGCCATGGGTGCATGAATTTTAGATAAAGGTCATAGTTAGCTTCCATGTCAACCTCTACTGTATGCAGAGAAAAAAAGAAGCGAAAGAAGCGCCACTAAGTGTAGTATTAGGTACAATTTATTATGGCCCCCTGGGTAGGCTGGATGTCTCACGCTGTAGGGTAACAGTTTCGGGATCCAGAATGGACCGCAGCATGGATCGTAGCGTAGCACGGATGGTGCGAGGGGTGCTGACATCACAGGTCCCAGGATGCTGTGCAACGCATTTTGGAGTATATGCCGTGCTGTGTATGAGCATGCACACTCTTTTGTCAAGCTAAAGATAGAACGGTAGGCCTGGCATTTAAGGTCAAGGAGCCAGAAGTAGCGGCCACATGTAAACAGGTTATGTCATTCTACTCGGGTTATTTGCAGCACATCAAGAAACAACATTTTAGTAAATAAAATAATGTATGTATATAAAAAAAATATGAAAAATAGTAAAAAATATATATAAATAAAAATAAAAGTAAAAATATATATAATAATAATAAAAAATGGTAAACAAAAAATAATAATAAATCAATAAATAGAAAAAAACAGAAGAGAAAATACCTCCATTCACACAACAGCCACAGCTTTATACATAGTGTATGCAATCTTTAAAGCCTAAATTCGGGCTTTGTGTTGCTTTAAATAGTTTACGTGGGCCAAGCTGGACAAAATGTACTATTTATTTTACTAAGAAACACAGCTGCTGTATGCCTTGTATATACTGTATGACATTTGTTTATATTTTTAAAACACATTTTTTCCATTTTGATGGGCAATTTATATCTCAAGTTTGTTTTTCCAGTGTAGATACAGAATGACCTTTCTTGTGTAAAAAGCAATAAGGTCATCAAATAATTAAGCATGAACACATCATACCCAGTAAATACATTTCAGCAATGCACAACAGTGAATCTCAAGGTGGAAGTGATAAAGAATTTTTAATATGGATATAGCTTAACCTGAAATATGCTCCTTTTGTCCTAATTTAACAAGAATTGTTAGGTATTAGGGAAGTAATCAAAGGGGGAATGGTAAAAAAAAAATTATTGTGGATATAACCTACTTTTAAATATGTGCCTACCTGTAGAAATGTAATATTTCTTTGTGTCTTAACCCCTTCAGGATTTAAAAAGTTAGGGACATGTCCTAAAAAAAAACTTCAACAAAGTTTTTAGGACATATCTCCAAAGTCCAGCTCTGTTTCACTCTGTTACCTTTCCTCCCACATCCCTATTATTGGCATTTGTGGTGAATGTGATTGTGTTGACCACACATCTTGCCTTGGGTATCAAAGGTTCTGTGAAATTGTTTGTCCTTGACAAGCAGAATGAATCTATATTTTCTTCATGGCTTTATTCGTTTCTTCAAATAGTATATAATTAAGTTATTTATGCGTTGTTCTGGTCACTTGCTATGAATTGCTAAATATACCACACATGTTTTTATTTTGTCTGTCAAACTCTTTTCACTGCAATACATTTGTCATGAATCCCCCCAAGAAAGATATATTACAGTGAATTTGTATTCAATACTTTAATATCAAGCTATACTTACCATATATTAATTGCCATCAACTAACACAAACATGATAATCTTTCCAAAGTAATAACAGAAAAACTATTCCCATGTGACCACACCAGTGCTTGCCGATTGGCCACTCAGGCACTCAATGCTGTTTCATTAGAGTGTGAAGAGAGCGTTAAGCTCCAAGTAGGGATTTCGAAGTTCCACATGGCTTCCTCTCCTTACTCCTGGGGGCCAAACAGATTAAAGGGAGGGTAAGTAGTTGAAGCTGGAGAGGGTGGCAGTTAAGTGGATTTTTTTTTCATCTTGCCTTGAGGGAAGATGGCAGCTTAACTCCTCAGCTCCGTTGAACCTTAGCCTAACATCAACCCTCTGCGGCGATATATCACTCGTTTTTCGCACCGAATGATGGGCACAGCCTCCAGGGGCACATCCAACTCTAGATCCCGATCCCCGAGGGGACACAACAGCCGGAGACCCCAGAATATACCGGAGCTTTTCCGCTCCCACAGGACAAACATGGCGACGTCCCCTTCACCTCCCTCACAGACCCAAGACGGGATCGTCTTACTACCGACATCCTCTCCCCCCTCACAGCAGATGCAGCTTCAACAACCCAGCCTTGCGGATCTCCGCACAGTAGCAGCTGACATAAAGGATACCCTCTCCGCAGCCATCACTGACCTCCGACATGAAATCCAAGCAATAGCGGGAAGGGTTCATGAGGTGGAGAAGACGGCCGCAATCCAACAGACATCCATTACTTCACTGCACCGTACTGTGGACTCTCATACCAGACAACTCAGGGACTTCCAGAGGCACGTCGAAGAATTAGATAATAGGGGAAGGAGACACAACCTCCGGGTGAGAGGACTCCCCGAAAGTGTACCAACTGACCGCATCATCCCCACAGTGACAGCCTTGTTCAACCAACTCCTTGAACAACCTGACCAGTCACCCATCCATATGGAACGTATCCACAGAGCTCTCAGGCCGCGCGGGAAAGACTCCGACCCCCCGAGAGATATTATCTGTTGCCTGACTGACTACAGGCTGAAAGAAGACATCCTACGGCAAGCTAGGATCAAACGCCATGCTAACTATGATGGACATCTCATCCACATCTATCAAGATTTATCTGCCATCACCCTCCGCAACAGGAGGGATCTACGCCCATTGCTGGAAGTCCTGAAGAACAAGGGAATAGCATATCGCTGGAAGTTTCCCTTTGGGCTATCTGCCTCCTACCAGGGCCGCTCAGCACTACTCA
Source organism: Lithobates sylvaticus (assembly GCA_028564925.1). NCBI lineage: Eukaryota > Metazoa > Chordata > Amphibia > Anura > Ranidae > Lithobates > Lithobates sylvaticus. The sequence continues at coordinate 284,187,090 of CM053026.1, forward strand.
GAGTGCCGGAAGAATTGGATGCCTTCTGCCGTACCCTAGACATCCCCTTCGTTGCACTGCCAGACTGGTATGCGTATTTCAACATCCCCCTCCCTGTCTCTGACCACCGCCAAGCAGAAATGATGGACGCGCAGAACACCCACTTCAGAAGACGCCGCTCCCCATCGCTGACAAGAACGACGACTCCTGGACCACAGCCCTTACTTTATAGCCCTACGGCTGCTCCGCTACCTCGTAGAGCTCGTCGGGACCACTAGCTACATATGCACTCAGCTATACTAAGTAACCCCACCGATAAGCATATCCCGCCTGTGACAACCGCAATCCACAGCCTCACTACAACTGCAGTGAACGGACCTCCCCATCTGCCAATGCACCTGCCTACGATGTCTCCCGAACTGCCGTTTACTCCCTGCCTGACTAGAAGATATGGGTTACTCCTTCAGCTTCCTGCCACCACGCATGAGTCTCCCACACTACCGCACTACATCCAGTCGGTGACACCTGCTTTGTTGAGCACGACTGACTCTACTTGAACTACCCGCTTCTACCCGCTTCTACTTCTGCTATGCTGACTGACATCGCTGACGATACAAGCACATCCCAAGAAACTCCTGTACTCATGCCTCACAGGTTTACTAATGTTTTTTTCCCTCTACAGGTTTTGACGTGCACCCCTTTTGGGATTTAAGATGTGTTGCCTTGCATGTCCTGTTATCATCTTTTTTCTATGTATGCCTCTAGTGTCTTATATGCCATGCCGGTATTGCAACGTGACTGCCCTTGTTAGCGCCTCGATGCTTGTCATCATGCCTCACTTGTTCACGCTCTCAGTTACCTTCCTTTGGATTCTGGGGCATACTATTGTTGTTGCTGATTAATGAAGCAGATACGTTCTACAGCATGCTGGACCCTGGTTGTAACTGCCTCGATTGCTGCCACCCAGGGGGGGGCATTGCAGTATATGCTTACACAGTTCCCACATTAGTTGTCCTATGTCACTATACTAGATTGTCACCTAACTACGTGTTTCATAGCCAACACCCCTCCAGACCTCTTTCTGATCTATCTATATAGGATGTCTGCTTCACCTACTCAAATAGTGTCAAACTTTATTTATTTATTTTTATATATTTTTTTTTGAATTTTTTTTTTTGATAGGTATATTCAGACTACTTTAGGTTCCACAAATAGATTCAAATGTTCGCATTGTTAAATTTGTCTTTTGGACACTCTAAATCAGACTCCCATGGCGTTCACGTATCGGGGGTCCTCCCATGTTCCGTGACCTCCCACATGTACCCGACTACTTGCTAGGTACCTTGTCTTTCCTTGTTTTTATCGCCTCAGGTCCTACATGACTTTTCCGCCCACCGCGTTCCGGTAGACCAGTGAAAAGTTACACGCATGCCTCTCCCCTCCCCCCTCACTGTTTCCAGACAACCGTTTATCTCCTTATAGGCTTATTAGCGGTACACTACCGAATTTGTTCTCCGCTTGTTTAACATATCTTGCTGTTCCTACCCACTACTCCCATTCCCTACCATATTTCGGACCCTGAATTCGTAATTAATCCAACTATTCTCCGCAGACACTATACACTCCACTCACGCAGGCTACAGGTTTGACGATTGTTCTATTTTACCACTTCTCTCATTCCAAACCACCTCCCACGAAGTGGCTCTGACTTTGACCTTTACTCCTGTGACAAACCCATTCTACAGTACGCCACTGCTCCTCTCCGACTGTCGCCCTCCTCCCTGTGACAGGTGAGCAGGTTCTCAACTGTGGTCGGATCTCCCCTGACCTTCCGAGTTTTTCCCCTATTCCTATCAGAGGCTTACCCCTCCCCCTCTACATACGTAACCCAATTGTTCATTATCCACGTCCACCACTGTATTTGCGCTTTTCACTATACTTACCGTATCTGACCCTAATATTCACCACAGCTCCTACAGCCTATACAGATCTTTCTCTTTTTTTATCTGTGAGTTTCCTCCAGCTCACTGCTCACTCAACACTACCAAAATGACCACAAAATCCCCCACGTCTAACCTTGACCAACTTAAAATTGTTTCACTGAATGCCAAGGGACTAAATATCCCAGAAAAGAGAACACGATTACTATACACCATGCAGAAAAATAAAGCAGATATCATTTTCCTTCAAGAAACTCATTTCCGTACTGACGCCATCCCAAAATTACACAATCACTACTACCAAACGACCTATCATTCAACCACCTCAGACTCCAAATCCAAGGGAGTCTCTATTCTACTCTCTAAAAATTGCCCCCTCTTAGATACATCCGTTATGCTTGACGATGCCGGCAGATTCCTCTTCTTAAAAGGTTCCCACAATGGCAAAAGGCTCACCCTAGCTAATATTTATGCCCCAAATAATAACCAAGTTCCTTTCTTCCGCAACACCATCCAAAAACTGACGGACTTCCAAGAAGGCACCTTGATCTTAGGAGGAGACTTTAATGTCCCCCTGAACCCTCTACTTGACTCTTCCTCCAGCACCTCTTCACTTCCGTACACTGCCTTAAGAGCGATAAAGGCACAACTCCAATCTCTCCTACTCCATGACACATGGCGCACCTTGTACCCAGACACTAAAGATTATACTTTTTATTCACCCCCTCACAACAAATACTCGAGAATAGATTACCTGTTCATCACTCAAAATGACCTTCCTATCGTCCAACATGCCTCCATTGACCAGATGTTGATTTCTGACCATCACCCAATCTCTCTAACAATTAAATTCCCCTCGACTCACTCGCGCCCCTTCTCTTGGAAACTAGACCCATCCCTTCTCACTGACCCAGCGATAGCTGCTGAAGTCGAACGGGGTATCACACACTTTTTCGCGGAAAACAAGGCGATCGATACATCCCCACTCATCAACTGGGAAGCACACAAATGTGTGATAAGAGGAATATTCCTAACAGCCGCCGCTAAACGTAAAAGAGAATCACGTTCACACTTCAATTCCCTCTCCAACAAAATTAGACTATTGGAGAACACACACAAACAAACAAGAGCACAGACCACGTTAACCGCACTGATCCAAGCCAGAAAAGATATGCTAGAACTTCTGGGTAAACAACTTAGACGAAAATACATTCTTACCCAGAAGACATTCTATGAATTTGGCAACAAGGCAGGTAAATTGTTAGCGAGAGCCCTTCAAGCCAAGAAGGCTAGAAACACAATACATTCCCTTACTGACTCACAGGGACGCAAGATAACCTCCACACCTGATATAGCCAAACTGTTCGTTAATTACTACTCTAAATTATACAATTTATCGGACCCATCTACATCTCAAAATCTGTCTCAAAGAAACCAAATTATAACAGACTTCTTACGTAAATACAGTCCCACCCCAATCTCAGAATCTACGTCTCAAACGCTCGACTCGCCCTTGACTAGAGAAGAGGCTGACAGGGCACTCCAACTAATGAAATCTGGGAAGAGCCCTGGACCCGATGGACTGACTGTTGGGTATTACAAGGCCTACGCACATATACTCACCCCTTTCTTTTTGTCGTCTTTTGATACCTGCGCGTCCCCTACTACTCCCCCTCGAGACCTATTAACTGCCCACATCACGGTCATCCCCAAGCCAGGAAAAGACTCCACACAAGTAACAAATTATAGACCTATATCACTCTTAAACGTTGACCTGAAATGGTATGCCAAAATATTAGCCAACCGCCTCCTCCCTTTACTTCCCGAACTCATACACCCCGATCAAGTGGGATTTATCCCGGGCAGAGAGGCAAGGGATAACACTCTTAAAACACTCAACATTCAACACTGGCTTACCTCTACAAAAAGTAATGGCTTTCTCCTTTCCCTAGACGCGGAGAAGGCATTTGATAGGGTGGCCTGGGACTACATGTCGGCAACGTTATCCTCTATAGGCCTCCCCACCCGAATGCTTAACTTTATCCAAATGCTCTACTCCGCCCCCACGGCCAGGGTTCGAGTCAACGGCCACCTATCAAATGCCTTCTCCATAACGAATGGCACCCGTCAAGGCTGCCCCTTGTCCCCTTTAATTTTTGTGTTAACACTAGAACCACTTCTCCGAAGTATCAGAGCAAATTCAGATATAAAAGGCATAGACGTCCAAGGACGCACATTCAAAACAGCCGCATTTGCGGATGACATATTACTGTTCCTTTCAGAACCCTTGACGTCTATTCCAAACTTACTTAAAACTCTTGATCACTTCAAAGTACTCTCTAACCTCCAAATAAACTTCGCTAAATCTAACGCCCTGAATATAACTTTGCCCGAAGCTCAATTTAAACAATGCCAACAGAATTTCCCATTTAAGTGGAACCCCAATACGCTCACATACCTTGGCGTCCAATTGCCTACCTCTCTTACACAGTTGTACTCTACGAATTACCTTACCCTTCTCCGCAACATAACCCAAGACCTGAAACAATGGTCGGTGGGAGTCTTTTCCTGGTTTGGCAGAGCTGCCATAATTAAAATGAATGTTTTACCTAGATTGTTGTATCTATTTCAAACGGTGCCGATCAAACTCCCGAACGCGTTTTTCGCACAATACCGCAAATTATGTACGGAATTCATTTGGAACAAACTAAAACCCAGATTAAGTTACGAGAAACTCACCACACCCAAACTCAAAGGAGGTCTGGGCTTACCAGACATCAAAAAATATTACCTAGCTTGCCATCTAACAAGAACTATCGACTGGAACATACACGATGCCACCAAAGACTGGGTCCGTTTAGAAAATTCTTTAGCCCCTACTCCTGTAGCCCAAACCCCGTGGATGCTGCCAAACCACGTCCCACCCATATATCTGTCACATCCTCTGATTTCCGCGACGCTGCACTACTTTCGTTTGGCATGTCACAAATATAAGCTTTCCTCTCACCGGGGACCTTTGACCCCACTCAGACTTAACCCTGATTTTCCACCGGGTATGCACTCCTCATTCCTTTCGGAACTTTGGCCCCACTCCAACGTTACAGCCAAACACTTCTTCGCCAATAACCACTTGCTTTTATACTCCGATATACCGACTAAGCTACCTTCGGATAAATTCCCATTCTGGACGTATGTCCAAATCAGACATTTCCTCACAACCAAAGCTGAACACACAGATTGGTCCAGATCTCTAACTCCTTTTGAAGACATGTGTACTATACAGGAACCACAAAGACACCTTATCTCATTCACCTACAACTTACTGTTTCCAAGCCTTCAACTCACGGATTCCTGGACCAGGGATAAATGGCATAATGATCTCTCTACCACCATTTCTGATAAAGATTGGGGAAAAATTTACACAATCATCCACAAAGGCTCCCTTAACGTTTGCGCCCAAGAAAATGCCTTTAAACTGATTTCCAGATGGTACAAAACACCTACAGCATTACATCGCATCTACCCTTCAACATCCTCACTCTGTTGGAGGTGTGAAGCAGATACTGGGTCCTTGCTACACATTTGGTGGTCCTGCCCCAAACTCCAACCTTTCTGGACAGCCGTACATAGACTTACACAACAAATTTCCACATACACCTTAGATTTCTCCCCATCACAACTTTTACTGCACCTTTCCTCCCCATCTTCCGGGTCTTACCTCAGATCTCTACCCATGCACATGCTCATGGCGGCAAACATGTGTATCCCCACTAAATGGAAGTCTAAAGATCCGCCCTCCTTGAAGGACTGGTTCCGACGTATTGATAGGATCGTTGAAATGGAGGAACTGATCCACCAAGCCAGAGACACCCCCCACAAATTCACTCAAATTTGGTCGTGTTGGCTACACTTCCGAACGACTCCCGATTACTCGAATATTCTCTCCTGATTTCCTAATTGGAGCTGTGGTGATTCACCTTCGACTAACCTATCCACGACACAAGGTAACCCCAACCCTTCCTATATGCTGCTCTTGATACTCCACCTACCTATGGCTGGATCGTGGACCTTGTATCTACACCCTACAAATACATATTGGTGATGCTCCCTATAATTACCTAGGTATTACTCTTTCCCTTCGTCCTTTTTCCCATCCCTACTACCGCACATTTAATGCTTAACTACCTATTCACATACACCATTTCCGCTACCCCAAGTTATGGTGATCCCGATTTATTATACTCCACCACTTTCACTGCTACGAATTTCAGACACCCCTCTTGTCTTGCTTTACCAACATGCTCTTTATTGTGCATAGATTCATTGTGCCTACTGTTATTACTTTGTTGAGTTTTGTCTCACATTGGTTACTGTGTTAATTCATATTGTACTGAACGGCTGCGACCGCACCTTCTTTCTCTTGTTATGACCTTTCCAATTTCAATAAAAAAAAATCTGTTTTAAACAAAAAACTGTCAGGGACCCGCTCGCCTGGCACGGACGGATCGGCATGTGCGCATGCGCACAGGGTCCGCTGGAGTGCACAGGCATCAGCGCGGGTGTGCGCGCCGGCGGGTGCCGCGGGTGCGCGCGCGTGCACGGCAAGCGCGTGCGCGCGCATCGCGGGCGCACACGTGAGCGCGCCGGCGCGGTTTGGCGCCAGTGGCCCTTTTTAAAAAGTGACAGTTGCCTCTGAGCGGTGCTGTCCGTCTGCAGCTGTACCCTGCCTTAACCTGTGTCCTTATCCTGTAAACCTGAACTCTGACCCGGCTTTCTGGACTCCGCTGCCTTCTCCTACCCCGACCCCGGCCTGCTTTGACTCTGCTTGATCTGATACCTAACGTTGACCCCGGCTTGCTCTGACCCTGCTTCTGTCTCCGTCCACTTACCTGTCTGCCCAGTGTACCAGACCCGGCCTGCCTGACAATTCTCTGCCTGATCCCACACATGCTGTGTGCTTCCAGAACTGCTGCTGCCGCCATCTGGGGACCATCCTGCATCCGGGTGCTGGGCGTCTACCTGCCAGGTTCCACCGCTCCTGCTTCCAAGGGACCCCTGCTTGTCTCCCGCATCTGCTACAGCCTCCAGTCCAGGCACTCCTACTCCGCTGCGCTCCCGGGTCCACTGTTCCCACTCCAGTGGCCCCCGAACCAGAGCCGTAAGAGAGGCCTTCTCCCAGCAAAGTCAGGCTCTCCACCCAGGTACCTAACAGTACGGACAGCCATGTCTGAGCCTGCGGGAGAAGCCTCCCCCATGAAGGACATCTGCTCTCACCTTGCAGCTCTCACCCAGGCGGTGCAATCCCTCCAAGATGGGTACACAAGACTGGAAGGGCAGGTGCAACAACTAGCCGGTGCCAACGCTGCGGCTCCGGCACCCCCTCAGCCTCCTGCACAGCCTGCCACCCCACCAGCAGTGGTAATGCTACCACCGGAACCAAGAGTGCCCGTCCCGGATAAATTCACAGGGGACCGTTCCAAGTTCCGGATCTTCCGTAATGCCTGCCAACTGTACTTCGCCCTGCAACCAAGGACTTTCTCCCTTGAAGTCACCAAAGTGGGGTTTGTGATCTCGCTACTACAGGGCGAGCCCCAGATCTGGGCACACCGACTGCTGGAGGGAAGTAGCCCATTGACCCAGTCTCTCTCATCCTTCTTTGGGGCCATGGCACAACTGTATGAGGATCCCCAGTTGACCACAACAGCCGAGTCTGCCTTGTATACGCTCCAGCAGGGTCGCAGAGCGGCCGAGGACTATGTAACGGACTTCAGACGCTGGGGCGCAGACACCCAGTGGAATGATGCTGCACTGAGGCATCAATTCCGTATGGGCCTTTCCGATGGACTAAAGGATGAGCTCGCTCGGGTGGGTACCCCGGATACCCTGGAGGACTTAATAACCCTGAGCATTCAGATCGATCGTCGGCTTCGGGAGCGCAGACAGGAGAGGTCTACTCAAGTTCATCGGCCAACCTGGATGACCGCAAGAGCTCCATTACCTGGTACCCGCTACTTACCTGCCCATCCGGTAGGTCCTAGCCAGCCCACTCCAGATGTTGGCGAACCCATGCAGCTGGGCCTTATGCGGCCTACCCTGTCTCCGGAAGAACGTGCCCGACGCCGACAGTTGAACCTGTGCCTGTACTGCGGTGGCTCTGGGCACTTTGTGAGCAGATGCCCGGTGAAGACACGTAAGTGCCTTTCCTCAGTGTCCTCCAGTCCCGTGTCTTTGCCGGTTCACACCACCCACATCGCTCTCTTTCTGTCGTTTCAGTTCCTGGGAAAGACAGTCCACACCAGCGCTATCCTTGACTCAGGAGCCTGTAGCTGTTTTATTGATGCCGCTTTTGCCAGTCTGCACAACATCCCCCTCCGGAAAAAGGCCCACGGACTATCTGTGTTTCTTGCCGATGGTTCCCGCATTAGATCGGGTCAAGTTACTCAAGAGACCCTTCCTCTGTTCACCACCTCCCTGCCTCACCACAAGGAACTGTTAACCCTGGACGTGATCTCGTCCCCCCTGTTTCCCGTGATCCTGGGCATCCCCTGGCTACAGGCCCACGACCCTTCCATAAACTGGTCCACGGGAGAGGTCAAGTTTCAATCCCCCTATTGCTTGGAACATTGCCTGCAGGGGGCCTCGGCACCACCCGCCACGCTTCTTTGTCTGGACTCTGATTTGAACCTTGACCAGGTGGTACCAGAGCCTTACCACGAGTTTCTGGATGTCTTCAGTAAACGAGGGGCAGATTCCCTGCCTCCACACCGTCCCTACGACTGCCCCATTGAACTTTTCCCCGGGGCCGAGATCCCTTTCGGACGCATCTTCCCCCTTTCCGAGAAGGAACAGGAGGCCCTGAAGGTCTACATTGCGGAGAACTTAAAGAAGGGGTTCATACGACACTCCACCTCACCAGCAGGCGCCGGTATCTTCTTTGTAACCAAAAAGGATCAGTCGCTCCGGCCCTGTGTGGACTACCGGGAATTAAACAAAATTACGGTGAAGAACCGTTACCCCCTTCCCCTGATACCGGAACTGTTTCAGAAGTTGCGAGCGGCCACCATCTTCTCCAAATTGGACTTAAGGGGGGCCTACAATCTGGTCCGCATTCGATCAGGGGACGAGTGGAAGACTGCTTTTCGTACTCGTTTTGGGCACTACGAGTACCTGGTCATGCCCTTCGGCCTCTGTAACGCCCCAGCCACCTTTCAGCAGCTCATAAATGAGGTTTTCAGGGACTTTCTGGACATCTTTGTCATCGTCTACTTGGACGACATCCTGATCTTTTCCAGATCACTGGAGCAGCACCGGGGGCATGTAGGCCGAGTTCTACTCCGCCTCCGCCAACACGGACTCTACGCCAAGGCAGAGAAATGCATTTTTGAGCAGCAGAACATCCAATTCCTGGGATTGGAGATCTCCCCAACAGGCATTAAAATGGACCCCCAGAAAGTAACAGCTGTACTGGATTGGCCGGCGCCCTCTGATAAGAAAGGTGTGCAGCGCTTCGTGGGCTTTGCGAACTTTTACAGGAAATTCATTAAAGGGTTTTCTGCCATAATCTCACCCATCACACAGCTAACAAGACAGAATGTACGTTTTCACTGGGGCCCGGAGGCTCAGGAGGCGTTTTCCAAGCTCAAGACACGTTTCACCTCTGCTCCCATCCTTAGTCACCCTGACCCGTCGCTGCCGTACATCTTGGAGGTAGATGCCTCGGAGGTAGCGGTGGGAGCCGTGGTGTCCCAGCGCCAAGGCAATAATGACTTACTGCACCCGGTGGGCTTCTTTTCCCGGAAACTCTCCCCCGCGGAGAGAAATTATGATGTGGGTGACCGGGAACTGCTGGCCATCAAGTCTGCTTTGGAGGAGTGGAGATACTTGCTGGAGGGTGCAGTCCACCCCGTACTAATATACACGGATCACAAGAACCTCGAGTATTTGAGAACAGCAAAACGACTGAAACCCCGACAAGCCCGCTGGGCCCTGTTCTTTTCACGCTTCAGTTTCCACATTACTTACCGCCCGGGATCCAAGAATGTGAAGCCTGATGCGCTCTCACGCATGTACGACTCTTCTAAAGATCTTCTAAAGATCCAACGCCCCCGGACACCATCCTGCCTGCAAGTAGTTTTCTTCTGTTACAGCCGGACCTACTGTCTCAGATCAGAGAGGCATCTGTAAACCCGCTTCTCCCTCCAGGAATTTCATTGACTGCCAGAGAGGGGCTTATATGGAAGGATAGCCAGGTATTTGTCCCTGAACCCATCCGGGTTAAAGTACTAGCTCTTCTGCACGACCACCCATTAGCGGGACACTTCGGGGCCCGCAAGACCTTGGAATTGGTGCAGCGCACCTTCTGGTGGCCCGGTCTGAAAGAGTTCTGCACCAAATATGTTAGTTCCTGTTCGGTATGTTCCAGAAGCAAGACCACTAGGGGCCGGGCCTGGGGGCTACTTAAACCCCTTCCTGCGCCTGATCGACCCTGGCGTATGATCACTATGGATTTTATAGTTGAGCTTCCACCCTCTGAAGGCCACACGGCCATTTTTGTAGTTGTTGATCGACTCTCAAAGATGGCCCACTTTTTGCCCCTCAAGGGAACCCCATCCGCAGCAGAGACAGCCCGTGTGTTCATTAAAGAGATCATTAGACTGCATGGGATACCCGCCAACATAGTGTCTGATAGGGGAGTCCAGTTCACCTCCCGATTCTGGAGAGCTTTATGTGAAAGTTTGAAGATCGAACTGGCCCTATCCTCGGCCTATCACCCCCAGACCAATGGGCAGACAGAGCGCACTAATCAGACTCTAGAACAATACATCAGATGTTTTACCTCCTTTGTGCAAGACGATTGGGTGTCTCTGCTGCCCTTGGCGGAGTTTGCATACAACAATGCCAGCCACTCCACTACAGGACAGTCCCCATTTTTTGCAAATTATGGTTTTCATCTAACTTTTTTTTCCAGATTTTCTTGCAGAATCCTCCGTTCCAGCAGTCCAGGACACCGTAACCTCTCTGAGCCGCAACAGCAAAATTCTTCAGGAGACCATAACAAGAGCCCAGGCGGACAGTAAGAGATCCTTTGATCTAAGGAGAAGGGGAGAACTAAATTTGCAAATCGGGGACCAGGTATGGCTTTCTTCTTCTAATTTAAAGTTAGCCTGTCCGTCTAAGAAGTTGGCACCCAAGTTTCTGGGGCCTTTTCCCGTGAAACGCAGAATCAATGAGGTATCTTATGAATTGTCCTTGCCTGACACTATGAAAGTACACCCTGTTTTTCATGTTTCATTGCTGAAGCCATCGGTACCCAATCCCTTCCCCAACAGGGAGACCGGTCCCCCTGAGCCTGTCCTCATAGATGGGAACGAGGAATATGAGGTAGAGGCCGTGTTAGATTGTAGAAGGCGACAAGGGCGAAGACAATTTTTGATTAAATGGAGAGGTTATGGTCCGGAAAGTAATTCTTGGGAGCCCGAGGACAACCTACATGCCGAAAGACTAATTCGGGCCTTCTTCACTTCGCACCCCGAGAAGAACGATCAGTTGGGCACCCGGAGGTTGCCCCTTGTGGGGGGGCAATGTCAGGGACCTGCTCGCCTGGCACGGACGGATCGGCATGTGCGCATGCGCACAGGGTCCGCTGGAGTGCACAGGCATCAGCGCGGGTGTGCGCGCCGGCGGGTGCCGCGGGTGCCGCGGGTGCGCCCGCGTGCACGGCAAGCGCGTGCGCGCGCATCGCGGGCGCACACGTGAGCGCGCCGGCGCGGTTTGGCGCCAGTGGCCCTTTTTAAAAAGTGACAGTTGCCTTTGAGCGGTGCTGTCCGTCTGCAGCTGTACCCTGCCTTAACCTGTGTCCTTATCCTGTAAACCTGAACTCTGACCCGGCTTTCTGGACTCCGCTGCCTTCTCCTACCCCGACCCCGGCCTGCTTTGACTCTGCTTGATCTGATACCTAACGTTGACCCCGGCTTGCTCTGACCCTGCTTCTGTCTCCGTCCACTTACCTGTCTGCCCAGTGTACCAGACCCGGCCTGCCTGACAATTCTCTGCCTGATCCCACACATGCTGTGTGCTTCCAGAACTGCTGCTGCCATCTGGGGACCATCCTGCATCCGGGTGCTGGGCGTCTACCTGCCAGGTTCCACCGCTCCTGCTTCCAAGGGACCCCTGCTTGGCTCCCGCATCTGCTACAGTCTCCAGTCCAGGCACTCCTACTCCGCTGCGCTCCCGGGTCCACTGTTCCCACTCCAGTGGCCCCCGAACCAGAGCCGTAAGAGAGGCCTTCTCCCAGCAAAGTCAGGCTCTCCACCCAGGTACCTAACAGCATGTACTGTGACCCCGCATGCTTGGCCAATCACAGCCCCGGAAAATCGAAGAGCCATAATTGGCTACAGGCAGGACGCCTGTAGCCAATTACAGCTCAGGGGCTGTAGTACACGCCACCCCCCTATAAAACGCCGCCACGCCGTCTGCGCCGGTCACATGCTGTTCCGGCGCAGATTGAGCAGGCAGATTCTGTGACACTCTGCTGCATTGAGATAGTTAGATAGATTCACTTACAGAGATTGAGTTAGATAGATTCAGTTACAAAGATTGATTGACAAAGAGGGGCTTGTAGTGTGCTCGTGGCAGGCAGGCAGAGCTCCTATATTTTGTTACCAGAAGCACCTATAGGACTTGTAGTGTGTTCGTGGCAGGCAGGCAGAGCTCCTATATTTTGTTACCAGAAGCACCTATAGGACTTGTAGTGTGTTAGTGGCAGGCAGGCAGAGCTCCTATATTTTGTTACCAGAAGCACCTATAGGACTTGTAGTGTGTTCGTGGCAGGCAGGCAGAGCTCCTATATTTTGTTACCAGAAGCACCTATAGGACTTGTAGTGTGTTAGTGGCAGGCAGGCAGAGCTCCTATATTTTGTTACCAGAAGCACCTATAGGACTTGTAGTGTGTTCGTGGCAGGCAGGCAGAGCTCCTATATTTTGTTACCAGAAGCACCTATAGGACTTGTAGTGTGTTAGTGGCAGGCAGGCAGAGCTCCTATATTTTGTTACCAGAAGCACCTATAGGACTTGTAGTGTGTTAGTGGCAGGCAGGCAGAGCTCCTATATTTTGTTACCAGAAGCACCTATAGGACTTGTAGTGTGTTAGTGGCAGGCAGGCAGAGCTCCTATATTTTGTTACCAGAAGCACCTATAGGACTTGTAGTGTGTTCGTGGCAGGCAGGCAGAGCTCCTATATTTTGTTCCCAGAAGCACCTATAGGACTTGAAGTGTGTTAGTCCCATTACACACACAGAGCTATATTTTCTTCCCAGAAGCACCTATAGGACTTGAAGTGTGTTAGTCCCATTACACACAAAGAGCTATACTTTGTTCCCAGAAGCACCTATAGGACTTGAAGTGTGTTAGTCCCATTACACACACAGAGCTATATTTTGTTCCCAGAAGCACCTATAGGACTTGAAGTGTGTTAGTCCCATTACACACAAAGAGCTATACTTTGTTCCCAGAAGCACCTATAGGACTTGAAGTGTGTTAGTCCCATTACACACACAGAGCTATATTTTGTTCCCAGAAGCACCTATAGGACTTGAAGTGTGTTAGTCCCATTACACACAAAGAGCTATACTTTGTTCCCAGAAGCACCTATAGGACTTGAAGTGTGTTAGTCCCATTACACACACAGAGCTATATTTTGTTCCCAGAAGCACCTATAGGACTTGAAGTGTGTTAGTCCCATTACACACAAAGAGCTATATTTTGTTCCCAGAAGCACCTATAGGACTTGAAGTGTGTTAGTCCCATTACACACACAGAGCTATATTTTGTTCCCAGAAGCACCTATAGGACTTGAAGTGTGTTAGTCCCATTACACACAAAGAGCTATATTTTGTTCCCAGAAGCACCTATAGGACTTGAAGTGTGTTAGTCCCATTACACACACAGAGCTATATTTTGTTCCCAGAAGCACCTATAGGACTTGAAGTGTGTTAGTCCCATTACACACAAAGAGCTATACTTTGTTCCCAGAAGCACCTATAGGACTTGAAGTGTGTTAGTCCCATTACACACACAGAGCTATATTTTGTTCCCAGAAGCACCTATAGGACTTGAAGTGTGTTAGTCCCATTACACACAAAGAGCTATACTTTGTTCCCAGAAGCACCTATAGGACTTGAAGTGTGTTAGTCCCATTACACACACAGAGCTATATTTTGTTCCCAGAAGCACCTATAGGACTTGAAGTGTGTTAGTCCCATTACACACAAAGAGCTATATTTTGTTCCCAGAAGCACCTATAGGACTTGAAGTGTGTTAGTCCCATTACACACACAGAGCTATATATTTTGTTCCCAGAAGCACCTATAGGACTTGAAGTGTGTTAGTCCCATTACACACACAGAGCTATATTTTGTTCCCAGAAGCACCTATAGGACTTGAAGTGTGTTAGTCCCATTACACACACAGAGCTATATTTTGTTCCCAGAAGCACCTATAGGACTTGAAGTGTGTTAGTCCCATTACACACAAAGAGCTATACTTTGTTCCCAGAAGCACCTATAGGACTTGAAGTGTGTTAGTCCCATTACACACACAGAGCTATATTTTGTTCCCAGAAGCACCTATAGGACTTGAAGTGTGTTAGTCCCATTACACACAAAGAGCTATACTTTGTTCCCAGAAGCACCTATAGGACTTGAAGTGTGTTAGTCCCATTACACACACAGAGCTATATTTTGTTCCCAGAAGCACCTATAGGACTTGAAGTGTGTTAGTCCCATTACACACAAAGAGCTATACTTTGTTCCCAGAAGCACCTATAGGACTTGAAGTGTGTTAGTCCCATTACACACACAGAGCTATATTTTGTTCCCAGAAGCACCTATAGGACTTGAAGTGTGTTAGTCCCATTACACACACAGAGCTATATTTTGTTCCCAGAAGCACCTATAGGACTTGAAGTGTGTTAGTCCCATTACACACAAAGAGCTATACTTTGTTCCCAGAAGCACCTATAGGACTTGAAGTGTGTTAGTCCCATTACACACACAGAGCTATATTTTGTTCCCAGAAGCACCTATAGGACTTGAAGTGTGTTAGTCCCATTACACACAAAGAGCTATATTTTGTTCCCAGAAGCACCTATAGGACTTGAAGTGTGTTAGTCCCATTACACACACAGAGCTATATTTTGTTCCCAGAAGCACCTATAGGACTTGAAGTGTGTTAGTCCCATTACACACAAAGAGCTATACTTTGTTCCCAGAAGCACCTATAGGACTTGAAGTGTGTTAGTCCCATTACACACACAGAGCTATATTTTGTTCCCAGAAGCACCTATAGGACTTGAAGTGTGTTAGTCCCATTACACACAAAGAGCTATACTTTGTTCCCAGAAGCACCTATAGGACTTGAAGTGTGTTAGTCCCATTACACACACAGAGCTATATTTTGTTCCCAGAAGCACCTATAGGACTTGAAGTGTGTTAGTCCCATTACACACAAAGAGCTATATTTTGTTCCCAGAAGCACCTATAGGACTTGAAGTGTGTTAGTCCCATTACACACACAGAGCTATATTTTGTTCCCAGAAGCACCTATAGGACTTGAAGTGTGTTAGTCCCATTACACACACAGAGCTATATTTTGTTCCCAGAAGCACCTATAGGACTTGAAGTGTGTTAGTCCCATCACACAGAGCTCCTCTATTTTCTTTGCATAAGCACCCACAGGACTTCTAGTGTGTTAGTGGCACCACACAGAGCTCCTCTATTTTCTTTGCAGAAGCACCCACAGGACTTCTAGTGTGTTAGTGGCATCACACAGAGCTCCTCTATTTTCTTTGCAGAGGCACCCATAGGACTTCTAGTGTGTTAGTGGCATCACACAGAGCTCCTATATATTCTTCTCAGCAGCACGCACAGGACTTCTAGTGTGTTAGTGGCATCACACAGAGCTCCTCTATTTTCTTTGCAGAAGCACCCATAGGACTTCTAGTGTGTTAGTGGCATCACACAGAGCTCCTATATATTCTTTGCATAAGCACCCACAGGACTTCTAGTGTGTTAGTGGCACCACACAGAGCTCCTCTATTTTCTTTGCAGAAGCACCCACAGGACTTCTAGTGTGTTAGTGGCATCACACAGAGCTCCTCTATTTTCTTTGCAGAAGCACCCATAGGACTTCTAGTGTGTTAGTGGCATCACACAGAGCTCCTCTATTTTCTTTGCAGAAGCACCCACAGGACTTCTAGTGTGTTAGTGGCATCACACAGAGCTCCTCTATTTTCTTTGCATAAGCACCCACAGGACTTCTAGTGTGTTAGTGGCATCACACAGAGCTCCTCTATTTTCTTTGCATAAGCACCCACAGGACTTCTAGTGTGTTAGTGGCATCACACAGAGCTCCTCTATTTTCTTTGCAGAAGCACCCACAGGACTTCTAGTGTGTTAGTGGCATCACACAGAGCTCCTCTATTTTCTTTGCATAAGCACCCACAGGACTTCTAGTGTGTTAGTGGCATCACACAGAGCTCCTCTATTTTCTTTGCAGAGGCACCCATAGGAATTCTAGTGTGTTAGTGGCATCACACAGAGCTCCTATATATTCTTCTCAGCAGCACCCACAGGACTTCTAGTGTGTTAGTGGCATCACACAGAGCTCCTCTATTTTCTTTGCAGAAGCACCCATAGGACTTCTAGTGTGTTAGTGGCATCACACAGAGCTCCTATATTTTCTTCTCAGCAGCACCCACAGGACTACCGACTACAATGGCTGGAAGACCGCCAAGGGGAGGCAGAGCGTGCAGAGCCAAGAACACAGGGCAGGCAGGCTCTGTTTCTAGTGGACGTGGCCGTGGACGTGGACGTGGTCGTGCATCGTCATCAGCACGTGGCCATGGGACACGCGCGTCTTTGTTTTCGGCAGCTGGACATGTGGAGCCGCATCATGCTGAAGGCTTGGTAGAATGGATGACCAAGCCCTCCTCATCCTCCTCATCCTCTCTCACCCAGGCTCAGGGTACTGACAGAGCATCATCAGCCACCCCTTCCCTAGACCCACCATGTCCTCCTGAGGAGTCCCCCGAACTCTTTGAGCACAGTGTTGGGTACATGCTCCAGGAGGATGCCCAACGATTCGAAGGCTCGGATGACGATACCCAGCTTGAGGAATCTGGCAGTACAGTTCCACCAGCTGCAGCTTACTGCCAGGTTTGCTCTAGTGGTGAAGAGGGAGGGGATGATGAGGTCACTGACTCCACGTGGGTGCCTCAAGGGAGAGAGGATGAGGAGGAGGACGAGGAGGAGGAGGATGCGGCGTCACATGTCCAACGAGGCAGGATGCCCCCTGGAGGCCAGGTAGAGGCCAGCACAGCAACTGTACAACACCGCAGAGCTCCGCCTGTGCAGGGCGCTGCCTCTGCACGTTATCAGAAAAGTTCTTTGGTGTGGGCCTTTTTTGAGACGAGTGCAGCAGATCGCACCACTGCTATTTGCAATATTTGTCTCAAGCGTATCTCGCGTGGCCAAAACATCAGCCGCTTGGGCACCACAAGCATGACCAGACATATGGCGACCTGCCATGCAGCTCGTTGGCAGGCACACATAAAAGACCCACACCAAAGAACTAAGCGGACCTCTCCTTGCTCCTCCTCAGCTGGGATCTCCATCCCCACTACACCTTCAGTCCTCTCTGAAAGCTGCTCTGAGAGGACTGAAGGTGTAGAATTCGGTGTGTCACAACCAAGTACTTGCAGTACACCGACGTCCGAATGCAGCAGGCAAATTTCCCTGCCCCAGCTGCTGGACCGTAGAAAGAAGTACACTCCCAGCCATCCACATGCCCAGCGGTTGAATGCTAGCCTTGCTAAATTGCTAGCACTTCAACTGCTGCCTTTTCAGTTGGTAGACTCGGCCCCCTTCCGTGAGTTTGTTCAATGTGCGGTTCCTCAGTGGCAGGTTCCCAAACGCCACTTTTTCTCGCGGAAGGCGATTCCGTCTCTCTACCGGCATGTGGAGGGCAATGTCCATGCCTCGCTGGACAGGGCGGTCAGCGGTAAGGTGCATATTACCGCTGACTCATGGTCCAGCAGGCATGGACAGGGACGGTACCTTTCTTTCACGGCCCATTGGGTCACTCTATTGGCAGCTGGGAGGGATGCAGGACAAGGTGCAGTAGTGTTGGAGGTTGTTCCGCCACCACGCCTCCAAAACGCGACTACTGCTACTGGTTGTGACACACCTCTCTCCTCCACCCCCTCCTCTTCTTCTTCCTCCAGTGCTCTGTCCTTGGAACCAGCGGTGCTCCGTAGGCGTACAAGGGGCTACGCAAGTACGCAGGCAAAAAGATGCCATGCCGTGCTTGCGCTGGTGTGTTTGGGGGACAGGAGCCACACTGGGCCAGAGGTTCTGGCAGCTCTGCAGGGGCAGGCCGAGAGGTGGTTGACGCCACGTCAGCTTAAGCCAGGAATGGTCGTTTCTGACAATGGCACCAACCTCCTCTCCGCCCTGCGACAGGGGCAGCTCACCCATGTGCCCTGCATGGCTCACGTCCTCAACCTGGTGGTGCAGCGGTTCTTGGGCAGGTTCCCAGGCTTACAGGATGTCCTGAGGCAGGCCAGGAAAGTCTGTGTGCATTTCCGCCGATCTTATAATGCCAGTGCTCGGCTGACTGAGCTGCAAAAGGAGCTGAACCTGCCCAAGAACCGCCTAATATCTGACATGCCCACCAGGTGGAACTCAACGTTGGCCATGCTGCAGCGACTGCACACGCAGCAGAGGGCCATCAATGAGTACCTTTGCGACTACGGCACCAGGACAGGGTCAGGGGAGCTTGGTTTTTTTTTTCCCCACGTCAGTGGAGCATGATCAGGGATGCATGCACTGTCCTCTCACCATTTGAGGAGGCCACGAGGATGGTGAGCAGTGACAGTGCATGCATCAGTGACACTGTCCCTCTTGTCCACCTGTTGGAGCATACGCTGCGTGGGATCATGGACAGGGCACTTGAGGCAGAACAGAGGCAGGAAGAGGAGGACTTCCTTGCCTCTCAAGGCCCCCTTTATCCGGACAGTGTTCCTTCTGTCCCACCCATCACACAGGAAGAGGATGAGGAGGAGGAGGAGGAGGAGGAGGAGGAGGATTGTGTGAGCATGGAGGTGGAGCCTGGCACTCAGCATCAGCAGCAGCAGTCTTTTAGGGATGATGTACAGTCCCAACAAGCCAGTGGACTTGTACGTGGCTGGGAGGAGGTGGCTGGCGATCATGTCATCCTCAGTGACCCAGAAGACTCCGGACCGAATGCCTCAGCTAACCTACGCTGCATGGCCTCCCTGATCCTGCAAAGCATGCGGAAGGATCCTCGTGTTCTTCGGATCAAGGAGAGGGACCATTACTGGCTGGCCACTCTCCTTGATCCGCGGTACAAGGGTAAGGTTGCGGACCTTATCTTGCCGTCGCAGAGGGAGCAGAGGATGAGACATCTCAGGGAGGCCTTGCAGAAAGGTCTGTGCAACGCGTTCCCAGAAACTGGGAGGCTACAAACTCCTGGTCCTGGGCGACGAGTTGCTGAGGCTTCGGTCAGTGGCAGAAGGAGCGGTGGGGAAGGTGGACGTCTGACCGATGCGTTCAGACAATTTTTTAGTCCGCAGCCCCAAGGTATGATCGGTTCCAGCAACCATCGCCAGCGTCTGATATACATGGTGCAGGAATACCTTGGGGCAAGGTCAGACTTGGACACCTTTCCCACCGAAAATCCTCTGGCTTACTGGGTCCTGAGGATGGATCACTGGCCAGAGCTTGCACAGTATGCAATTGAGCTACTGGCCTGTCCTGCCTCCAGCGTTCTTTCCGAACGCACATTCAGTGCTGCTGGAGGATTTGTGACTGATCATAGGGTGCGCCTGTCCACCGCCTCGGTTGATCGACTGACCTTCATCAAAATGAATCAGTCTTGGATCACCACCAGCTACCAGGCACCTGAGGCGGATATAACCGAATAATTTTTAATGTCACATCCCTTCAAGACTGCCTATGCTGATGCTGAGTGACTGTCCTCTTATGTTCACTGACTATCCTCTTCCTCCTCCTCAATGATCCATGCCACCACACCAGTGCCTAAGGCACAATTTTTTCAGCCCCTGTTTAACAGGGGCGTGTACTTACAATTTTTAAAAAAAATGCTTCGCAACACGTGTGACTGCTGTGCTCCAAGTACAGTCTCTGTGAGGGCCGTGTTGCAGTGTTGTGGCACCAGCACCAGTGCCTAAGGCACAATTTTTCAGCCCCTGTTTAACAGGGGCGTGTACTTACAATTTTTTAAAAAAATGCTTCGCAACACGTGTGACTGCTGTGCTCCAAGTACAGTCTCTGTGAGGGCCGTGTTGCAGTGTTGTGGCACCAGTGCCTAAGGCATAATTTTCTCATGAAAATGTTTAATTCACAAACATGAACATTGCTCATTTGCCAATTGCTTAGGTGCAGAATTGTTATTTGTTTGGCACAAAACAGCTGCCACATAACTTATTTATTTATCATAAATTAGTATTTATTTCACAAAGCGTAACACAATAGCACTGTATGTTTAAAGCTGAACTGTAGGCAAATATAAAAGACAAAAATAAATGCAGTTCTGTATTCATCAATACATGATTTTCTTTTCCATTCAAGCGGCAAAGGTATCTGAATTCGACTTGCTATCAGCTTCATGCAGTCCCTGTACAGCAGAGCTCACCATGGGAGTAAAGTCATACATGGATCAAACTTTGACTGGTTCAGCAGGGACTGGCCAGATTTTTGATCAATGTAATGGCATCCTGGTTCTACCAATCGACTTCTATACAACCAACCTGTCAGTTTTTTCCTGATCAGACAGTGCCGCCAGCTATACCCGGCAGCACGATCATTGCATTCTGACAGTAGGGAAGGCTTCCCACTATCAGAATACAATAGAACAGTTATGCCCCGTACACACGGTCGGAAATTCCGACCACAAAATCCGTCGGATTTTTTCCGACGGATTTTGTCCGACACTGGTGTTGCATACACACGGTCGGACAAAGTTGTCGGAAAATCCGATCATCCTGAACGTGGTGACGTTCGTTGCGTACGACGGGACTACGTAGAGGCTAGTAGCCAATAGCTTTTGTCTTGTAAGGTGATCTGAGCATGCGTGGCACTTTGTCCGTCAGAATTCGCTACACACGATCGAAAAAGTCCGATGGAGCCCACACACGGTCGGAATTTCCGACAACATGGTCCGATAGGACATTTTCCTTCGGAAAATCCGACCATGTGTACGGGGCATTAGAGTGATTCCCCCATACACCTCAAATGTGTGGGTGGAGGAATCGGTTATTCTTTTTTTTTTTATTCAAAGTTTTTTCTTGAACGAAGAATGAAAAAATATGATTAATGTATGATTAATGTATGGGCTGCCTAAAAGAAGTAGCACAAGTAGCATGCTGCTAGAAGAAGAAAGTGTAAGTAAGATGAGATCATCACTTTTCTGCTTCTTCTTCATTCTCTAATCATAGGCTGGGGGAGGGTAAATGACAGCCTGATCTCAGAAGAAGTTGGTTAAATGATGCTGGCCATCGTCCAACCTGGAAGAATGAGGGCATCTAGTGGCAGAAATAAAAAATGAGAACACAGATCCTGATTAAAGGTAAGTATTAGAGCAAAAGCTACATGTTTATTTTATCTTTTATTGGGAAATTATTTTTTCTTATTTTTTTTAATGGGAGTTCTACTGTAAGCATTGCTTTGTCTATGCAAGATGAAAAAAAAAATCCACTTAACTGCCACCCTCTCCAGCTTCAACTACTTACCCTCCCTTTAATCTGTTTGGCCCCCAGGAGTAAGGAGAGGAAGCCATGTGGAACTTCGAAATCCCTACTTGGAGCTTAACGCTCTCTTCACACTCTAATGAAACAGCATTGAGTGCCTGAGTGGCCAATCGGCAAGCACTGGTGTGGTCACATGGGAATAGTTTTTCTGTTATTACTTTGGAAAGATTATCATGTTTGTGTTAGTTGATGGCAATTAATATATGGTAAGTATAGCTTGATATTAAAGTATTGAATACAAATTCACTGTAATATATCTTTCTTGGGGGGATTCATGACAAATGTATTGCAGTGAAAAGAGTTTGACAGACAAAATAAAAACATGTGTGGTATATTTAGCAATTCATAGCAAGTGACCAGAACAACGCATAAATAGCTTAATTATATACTATTTGAAGAAACGAATAAAGCCATGAAGAAAATATAGATTCATTCTGCTTGTCAAGGACAAACAATTTCACAGAACCTTTGATACCCAAGGCAAGATGTGTGGTCAACACAATCACATTCACCACAAATGCCAATAATAGGGATGTGGGAGGAAAGGTAATAGAGTGAAACAGAGCTGGACTTTGGAGATATGTCCTAAAAACTTTGTTGAAGTTTTTTTTTTTAGGACATGTCCCTAACTTTTTAAATCCTGAAGGGGTTAAGACACAAAGAAATATTACATTTCTACAGGTAGGCACATATTTAAAAGTAGGTTATATCCACAATAATTTTTTTTTTACCATTCCCCCTTTGATTACTTCCCTAATACCTAACAATTCTTGTTAAATTAGGACAAAAGGAGCATATTTCAGGTTAAGCTATATCCATATTAAAAATTCTTTATCACTTCCACCTTGAGATTCACTGTTGTGCATTGCTGAAATGTATTTACTGGGTATGATGTGTTCATGCTTAATTATTTGATGACCTTATTGCTTTTTACACAAGAAAGGTCATTCTGTATCTACACTGGAAAAACAAACTTGAGATATAAATTGCCCATCAAAATGGAAAAAATGTGGTTTAAAAATATAAACAAATGTCATACAGTATATACAAGGCATACAGCAGCTGTGTTTCTTAGTAAAATAAATAGTACATTTTGTCCAGCTTGGCCCACGTAAACTATTTAAAGCAACACAAAGCCCGAATTTAGGCTTTAAAGATTGCATACACTATGTATAAAGCTGTGGCTGTTGTGTGAATGGAGGTATTTTCTCTTCTGTTTTTTTCTATTTATTGATTTATTATTATTTTTTGTTTACCATTTTTTTATTATTATTATATATATTTTTACTTTTATTTTTATTTATATATATTTTTTACTATTTTTCATATTTTTTTTATATACATACATTATTTTATTTACTAAAATGTTGTTTCTTGATGTGCTGCAAATAACCCGAGTAGAATGACATAACCTGTTTACATGTGGCCGCTACTTCTGGCTCCTTGACCTTAAATGCCAGGCCTACCGTTCTATCTTTAGCTTGACAAAAGAGTGTGCATGCTCATACACAGCACGGCGTATACTCCAAAATGCGTTGCACAGCATCCTGGGACCTGTGATGTCAGCACCCCTCGCACCATCCGTGCTACGCTACGATCCATGCTGCGGTCCATTCTGGATCCCGAAACTGTTACCCTACAGCGTGAGACATCCAGCCTACCCAGGGGGCCATAATAAATTGTACCTAATACTACACTTAGTGGCGCTTCTTTCTCTTCTTTTTTTCTCTGCATACAGTAGAGGTTGACATGGAAGCTAACTATGACCTTTATCTAAAATTCATGCACCCATGGCATATCATTGTGATCACAGGCTTCTGCAGGGAGCATGGGGCACATACATGGGATAAAGGGTTTACATGTCCAGAAAGAGAAGATACAGACACTGCCCAGTAAGATAGATGCAATACACAATCACAAAGAGAGAAAACTATGTAGCCTTTGGGTGACATGAGGAGTGCAGTGGATATGGAAATATATTTAGCAGAAGCAGACTTTCTTTTAGACTGTGTGCATCTATTGATATAGCCTTTTACTGGTCACAGTTCCACTGTTCCACTTACACAAAATGTTGTGTGGAAAAAGTTCACATTTTGTAGCCTCTCCCCCAGCGGCTGTCCTTCATTTTGACCAAATACAGTGCTACTGTAGGTGAAAACCTATAAGGAATATATGAGTTTCCCATACGGTGATAGGATGTAAGTAGAGCTCTTTATTGTATTTTTTTAAGTTGATTAAAATAAAATTTGTGATACAAAGAGCAGAATAGTAAAAGGCACTGTTTAAAGTAGCATCAGATGTCACATGTAACGATAGGCTTCTTCTGTTGATGCTTCTTGCAATGAATTTTTACTAATGGTATTCTACCTTCATACGAAAACAATGCCTCACATGTTTGATTTGAACACCGCTTACATATGATTGTGTGACTTACGTATGCGTTCACTCCTGCATGCGAGCACGGAGGAATGGGGGGGCTTTAATTTTTTTTCTTATTTATTTTATTTTTTATATATAATTTTTACACTGTCCGTTTATTTTTTTTTTTATCACTTTTATTCCCATTACGCGGAATGTAAACATCCCTTGTTAAAATAAATAAGGATGACAGGTCCTCTTTATTCGGAGATCTGGGGTCAAAAAGACCCCAAATCTCTGATTTACCTTTAAAAGCAAAAAGAGAGAGAATTTTTTTTTTAAACTTGTGCATTAACAAAAAAAGTTATTTACCATGGCCCAGGAACCGAAAGTGACATCATAATGTCGCTATGCTCCATACCCAGCTACCGTCAGGGTTGGATTGCTCCTTGGCTTCACTGATCGGTCTGGTAGGCCCGGGAACAACCAGGAAGCGGTGGGAGGAGGGGCCGCTTCGAAAAGTGATCACGCAGCGAATCTGCCTTTTTTCGGAAACAGAATTGCCTATAGTAAAAAAAAATACCGGGGTTATTGCAGCTAGCTGCTGCCATACCCGGGTATTTAACATCAAACATTCAAATTTTGACAGCTAGCTGCAGTGGGGAAAAAAAATATTTGATCTCCTGCAGATTTTGTAATTTTGCTTACAAAGACAGAATATCAACCAACAATCCTGAAAAAAACACATGATACATATGTTATAAATTAAGTTGCAGTTCAGTATGTAAAATAAGTATTTTATTCCCTACCAACCAACAGTATGTGTTCATGTTGTACAAAGATTAGTCCTGTCAATTTAAAAAGATGCTCCTAACGACAACTATTTTGTACATAAAAGATACCTGTCCACAGAATCTCCTCCCCCTTTTAAAACCTCACTATCACGGGCAAGGCCAAAGAGCTGTCAAAAGACGTCAGGGACAAGATTGTAGGCCTGCACAAGGCTGAAATGGGCTATAAGACCATCAGCAAGAAGCTTGGTGAGAGCATCCACTAGGTCCCCCTCCTCAAGAAGGCACAGGTACAGGCCCATCTGAAGTTTGCCAATGAACATCTAAATGATTCAGAAAAGAATTGGGAGAAAATGGTGTGGTCAGATGAGACCAAAATTGAGCTCTCTGGCATTAACCTGACTCGCTGTGTTTGGAGAAAGAAAAATGCGAACTATGACCCTAAGAACACCATCCCTACAGTCAAGCACGGAGGTGGGAACATTTTGCTTTGGAGCAGTTTCCCCGCTAAAGTGACCGGCTGACCTTTCCACAGTGAGGGGCCAATAGACAGGGCCATGTATTATAAAATCTTGGTAGAGAACCTTCTTCTCTCAGCCAGAACGTTGAAGATGGATCATGGATGGGTCTTCCAGCATGATAAAAGTCTAACTTCATAATTCCTAACACCTCCACTATTTGGGATGCCACTGAGGGAATATTCACTTCTGTGTGACATACACCAGGACAAGTAGTGTGAGGAAACCTCAACAATGGCGATATAGACAAACATTAAAACTTGACGGAGGATCTAAATCTTTCTTACCCTATCCTGAACAAAAAACATGTTTTGTCTGGAGTTGGGCTTTATTACTCTTGCCACCAAGATTTGCCTGTGGGGACAATATTGTGTAATTATCACTTGCTTTCATTTGTAAACATATACAGTCAATTACCTGTCCATTCATAGGAATAGGTTAAGTAAAGCCCTCCATACATGGATCAAAATTTAACTGGTTCCTTCTGAATTGGAAACATTTTGGTTCATGTATGGGCACTGAGGTTGTACAGAGGTCAATATACTAATTGATTTCTGTACAACCACCCTGCCAGATTTTACCTGCTTGATCAGCACTGCACATTATAGCCTGCAACACTGATCAGTGTATTCTCACGGTGGGGACGTTTCCCCTCTGTTGGAATATAATAGCTCAGCGGGGAAGATTTCCCCCTCCGAATGCTTGATTTGTTGAGTTATTTCTTTTTATTTGACCTGTTGGTTGAACAAAAAAAAACTGTAGAATCTATGGGCTACTTAAGACTGTTATTCTATAAGACCTGATGACCTGATATTTAACATTTGTCTTATTATATTAGGACCAAGATGCACACACATGGCTCTGTAGGTGAGGAGGCAATTCAAACAACTGTATGATTCTCACAAGAATGGGAATATCATTTTCCATTTAGATCTTCAGTCACTTTTATCCAATATGTGAACATGTTGATTACTGTAAGTAGGGAGCCAATAATTAATATTATCACATGTGATCTAAATCCCTGAAGTTGAAACCTAATAATCAATAATTATGGTAGCTTTATTTCCTCATACATTTACTTGACCTTATATTGCACAAAATGTATTAACGGACAATGGAACTATTTTTGTATACAGAACTTGGCCCTCGTTAAAAATTTCAACAGAGGAAACTTTAAAAATGACTAAACAAGATTAAAGCGACATAAGTTGCGTCAAATGGCATCAATTTAGAATGAATGTTTTCAGAGAATAAGCAGAGGGATCATGAAACTCTATAAATATGTTTAAAATGTAATAAATATATTTATATACAGCCAGCATGCCATTACCATCTGTTCTGTAGCTTTTGAAATTGCTAATGATGCGGTGCTGACAGATCAAACACAATGTCAAAAATAAATAAATGTTTGTTTGTTTATTTAGAAGAACTCCACAGAGCTTTTCTTGGCAATGTTATTTTTATTGTATTCAAATTTCCAGCTCATTTCTTTTTTAAACTAGTGAAATGATATGCATAATATGATGCATCCTACTAAAGAAAAAGTTAGATGCATGCTTATGTTTGGCCTCTCTATTAATTTTCGAACAATTTACTGCACTTTACAGAAAACAGTTAACCAGACAATAAGCCCACAACAGTAAAATCAGTCTGTATATGCAGTAAAGCATGCTTGTTATACTCACTGTGGAACCTAAGGAGTTAATCCTCTGAATTGTGCAAAAAGGCTGTTT
Source organism: Lithobates sylvaticus (assembly GCA_028564925.1). Classification (NCBI taxonomy): domain Eukaryota; kingdom Metazoa; phylum Chordata; class Amphibia; order Anura; family Ranidae; genus Lithobates; species Lithobates sylvaticus. The sequence continues at coordinate 284,214,255 of CM053026.1, forward strand.
GATCCTGTCTTCTTGGATCCTCCCCTTCTTTCACATTCCCCTAACCATCCCCTGCTAGAACAGAGCCTTGGGGGCAAGCTGCACATGCTCAGTTTGGTGTGTATTGCTAGAGTTTTTTTTTTTCATGGGAGGGTGCATGTGATCAGCACAGGGTCAATCAGACAGAGGGCCAGAGGCCCTGCAGCCTCATAGGACAGTCAGCAGAGAATGAAAACTCCTCCTACAGGCTTTAACCAGACACTGACAGAAGTCACAAGACTGCTCTAACTGCTGATGAGAAAAGGTATTCAGCAGTTTATATTTACTAAAACTATTGCATTTCCATGTTCTGTGTACTCGGGAAGACCGGATATTGTGAATGCAGGGTCCTGAGTTTAGTAACAATTTAAGTTACAGGAACTTGCAGTCCATTATATCTAGTACAGTTACAGTGGTTGTAAACCTCAGACATGAAATATGAGCAAAGCATATACCTCTATAGTGTGTATTTGTATCAATCCAGAGTCGTTTTTCTGACACCAAAATATAAATGTTAAAGGGGAGGGATCCCCAGCACACAGCCTGTGATTAATAGTTTAAGCTCTGTTCCTGTATGCTGTGTGAAGGGGGGTGTGTTCCTTCCCTCCAATCAGCTCTCAGAGCTCTCCGCAATGAGCTCTGCAGTGCATAATTTCAGCTCCCCGTCCCCTTTTTTCTGAAAGCTAAGACAAGATTTATAAATTCTTGAATTGAATGGATGAGAGAAGAAAAGATGCAGATAAACAAGTACAACCTGTGTAGGAGGATTTGCTTAATCTCTGTGTATCACCTGTGACCAGTCACTTCACTCTGTATATGTAAGGGTTTGCAACCACTTTAAACAAAAAGCTCCCAAGTCAGAAAAAAAAATGAGTTGCCTAAATGTTTTGGATTGTGTGAAGAACCCAGAGGAGGCTCACTCAAACACATAAGAAACCAATAACCTTCATGCAAATGTAGTTTATTATAAGAATTACATGTGATAAGTGTAAAAACTCCTCCTTTTTGCCTAAACTTGACAGAAACTGGAAGCTTAGTGTCTTTGGAAATTAGGTCAATCAATGTCTAACTTGGACCAAAGAATTTTGTTGCCATCTGTATCCCTGTAGGGAAGTGCATGCCATAGCAAAATAAAAATTGATAAATAAACATATGAGGTATACGATATCTCTGGATGCATGTACATTTCCCCATGTTAAAAGTGTCATTAAACCCTAAAATTTGTATGGTGTATATTTTCATAATATTGTTTTGTACACCTTGGTGCAGAAGCTTTAGAATATGTACAGTAACTTGCCATTGTTTGTAAATACATAGTGGATTCTGCTTTTTCCATAGACTTCCCTATTGTCAGTGGCAACCCAATAGCAGCCGATCCTTTGGCTGTTGTGTTGCCACTATCAGTGTGCATGCTCCTCCAGTTCTCAAAGAGGAAACTTTTCATGTCCTCCTCTGGAAGCCACCCCACGGTGACTCTTTTTTGTTAGCCTGAGAGGCCCCCTGCCTGCTATTCACCCACATGATCATCTGTGTGTGCTTGTGGGGCAAATCCAGCAGGAATAATTGATAAAGGCTGCTTTCCTGCCCCACATTAAGCACACTGTTGAGTAGGGATGAGCCTGATTAACCACTTCAGCCCCGGACCAATTGTCAGCTTAAGGACCAGAGGTCTTTTTTCAATTTCGCACTGCACTACTTTAACTGGTAATTGTGCGGTCATGCAATTTTGTAACGAAACGAAATTTGCGTCCTTTTCTTCCCACAAATAGAGCTTTCTTTTGATGGTATTTGATTGCCTCTGTGATTTTTATTTTTTGCGATATAAACGGAAAAAGAGCGAAAATTTTGAAAAAAAAAGAGATTTTCTACTTTTTGTTATAAAAAAAAAATCTAATAAACTCAATTTTAGTCAAACATTTGGGCCAAAATGTATTCAGCCACATGTCTTTAGTAAAAAAAATGCCAATAAGCGTATATTTATTGGTTTGCGCAAAAGTTATAGCGTCTACAAACTAGAGTACATTTTCTGGAATTTACACCGCTTTTAATTTATGACTGCCTATTTCATTTCTTGAGGTGCTAAAATGGCAGAGAAGTACAAAACCCCCCCAAATGACCCCATTTTGGAAAGTAGACACCCCAAGCTATTTGCTGAGAGGCATGTTGAGCCCATTGAATATTTTTTTTTTTAGTCCCAAGTGATTGAATAAAGACAAAAATAAAAAATAATTTTTTTTTTCTTCAAAAAGTTGTCACTAAATGATATATTGCTCACACATGCCATAGTTATATGTGGAATTGCACCCCAAAATACATTTTGCTGCTTCTCCTGAGTATGGGGATACCACATGTGTGGGACTTTTTGGGAGCCTAGCCGCGTACGGGGCCCCGAAACCCAAGCACCGCCTTCAGGATTTCTAAGGGTGCAAATTTTTGATTTCACTCCTCACTACCTATCACAGTTTCGAAGGCCATAAAATGCCAAAATAGCACAAAACCCCCCCAAATGACCCCATTTTGGAAAGTAGACACCCCAAGCTATTTGTTGAGAGGCATGGTGAGTATTTTACAGCTCTCATTTGTTTTTGAAAATGAAGAAAGTAAAGAAAAAAAATTTTTTTTTTTCTTTTTTCAATTTTCAAAACTTTGTGACAAAAAGCGACATCTGCAAAATACTCACAATACCTCTCAGCAAATAGCTTGGGGTGTCTACTTTCCAAAATGGGGTCATTTTGGGGGGTTTTATGCCATCTGGGCATTCCATGGCCTCCGAAACTGTGATTGGCAGTGAGAAGTGAAATAAAAAAATTACTCCCTTAGAAAGCCTGAAGGCGGTGCTTGGTTTTTGGGGTTCCGTACGCAGCTAGGCTCCCAAAAAGTCCCACACATGTGGTATCCCCGTACTCAGGAGAAGCAACAGAATGTATTTTGGGGTGTATTTCCACATATGCCCATGACATGTTTGAGCAATATATCATTTAGTGACAACTTTTTGTAAAAAAAATATATATATTTTTTTTTTTTTTCATTATTCAATCTCTTGGGACAAAAAAAAAAAATATTTAATGGGCTCAACATTGCTCTCAGCAAATAGCTTGGGGTGTCTACTTTCCAAAATGGGGTCATTTGGGGGGGGTTTGAACTGTCCTGGCATTTTATGCACAACATTTAGAAGCCTATGTCACACGTCACCCACTCTTCTAACCACTTGAAGACAAAGCCCTTTCTGACACTTTTTGTTTACATGAAAACATATTTTTTTTTTTGCAAGAAAATTACGTTGAACCCCCAAACACTATATATATTGTTAAAGCAAAGGCCCTACAGATTAAAATGGTGGGTGTTGCATTTTTTTTTTCCACACAGTATTTGCGCAGCGATTTTTCAAACGCATTTTTTGTGGAAAAAATACACTTTTTTTTATTTTAATGCACTAAAACACACTATATTGCTCAAATTTTTGATGAAATAAAAAATATGATCTTAGGCCGAGTACATGGATACCAAACACGACATGCTTTAAAATTGCGCACAAACACGCAGTGGCGACAAACTACATACATTTTTAAAAGCCTTTAAAAGCCTTTACATGATACCACATTAGATTCACGGAGGAGGTCTACTGCTAAAATTACTGCCCTCGATCTGACCTTCGCGGTGATACCTCACATGCATGCTGCAATTGCTGTTTACATATGACGCCAGACCAACGCTTGTGTACGCCTTTGCGCAAGAGAAGGGGGGGCAGGGGTGCTTTTTTTTTTTTTTTTTTTTAGTTTTTTTTTTATTTATTTAGCTTTTTTATTCTATTTTTAAACTGTTCCTTCCATTTTTTTTCTTTGTTATGATTTTTATTGTTATCTCAGGGAATGTAAATATCCCCTATGATAGCAATAGGCAGTGACAGGTACTCTTTTTTTGAAAAAATTGGGGTCTATTAGACCCTAGATCTTTCCTCTGCCCTCAAAGCATCTGACCACACCAAGATTGGTGTGATAAAATGCTTTCCCAATTTCCCAATGGCGCGGTTTATATCCGGGAGGGGGGACATTCCCTCCTACTGCTTGTAAAAGCAGTCTAGAGGCTAATTACCCGCTAGAATTGCTTTTACATGAAAGCCGATCACTGGCTGAAAAGAATGATACCAAGATGATACCTAAACCTGCAGGCATCATTCTGGTATAACCATTCAAAGTCCAGCAACATACTGGACATATATTGTAATCTTTTTTTTTTTCATGCAGCCTCTTGGCTGAACGAAAAAAAGAGATTGATTGGTGGGTATGCCCACCATTAGAATACCTCCCTTCATCCACCCACTTCTAATGATGGGCATACATGCACCATTTATATATGCCGATGCATGGGGGCATCCTCCCGCAAAAGTTATGCCGTGTACACACGGTCGGAATTTCGACCGTATGTACGTGGCATTAGGAGCCAATCGCTCCTCCCCGCCCCCTGCTGCCCCCATGCTTCGGCATATATGCTCTTTTTTTTAACTGTGGTGGTGAAATCACCTCCTACAGCGTTGGAGTCGCGGCTTTATGTATCGTGGGAGCAAACGCTGTTGCTGTCAAGATAAATAAATCCGCGCTGCAACTGAATGGCGCACCTGAAAAAAATGCTTAACACTAAAACACAGTAAACAAAATTACATACCTGAAAAGCAAGCATGATAAAACATGATAAAACATAATAAAACATTGCAGAATAGAATGGAGTAAAAAAAGAGCAACAATAGAGAGAGAGAGAGAGAGAACAATAAAACGACAACTATTTTTGTTTTTTTTATTTTTTTGAGATTCACAGGTAAAAAAGCTCCTGACTGTTAGCGACTGAATCAAAACGCTACCACAAAAAAAATGTTAGCGATCGCAGGGATCAGGCCTGACTCTGCGAACACTGCAGTTATGTGTGCTTAGTGTTTTGTAAGTGACAGTGATCGATCGATACTGCACTTGGGTGGGCTGGGCTGGGCGGAGGGGGAAAACGCAGGTGCTAGCAGGTATCTGGGCTGATCCCGCTAACAATGCGTTTTTTTGGAACCCTAAACTGCTGGGACGCTAGTATAGATCTGATCAGATCAGATATTGATCTGTTCAGATACTATACCACTAAGGGAGGTGTATGCTTTGCGCGTGGGTGTTTGCGGTACTGGCACTAACCTGGGGCGACGCAGACCTTATTTGACCCTAAAACCTAATTGATATCACCCGCCGGGCGATCAGGGGGTTAAACCGTTATTGGGTAATAAATGGCGGGTGCCCTGACAGTATAAAAAACAAGCTAACTAACCAGCGTCACCCGTAACAGTAATACAAAAAAAAACTGGTTACCTAGCGACACTAATGCAGGGATCAGAAAAACGATCGCTTAGTGACACTGGCAAAAGGGGGTGAAAGGGTTAACTAGGGGCAATCAGGGGGTTAAACCTTTATTAGGTAATATATGGGGGTACCTGACGCTATATAAAAACCTGACGGGGAACCTAAATAACGAAATAACTAACTGGCTAACCAGCGTCACCAGTGACATTTTATACGGTGATCACTGGTGAAAGGGTTAACTCTAGGGGCAATCAGGGGGTTAAAACCTTTATTTAGGTTGTAATATGGGGGTACCTGACCTATAAACCTATTTATGAACCTATATAAACATGGCGGTTAACCTAAAAAAAAACTGGTTACCTAGCGACACTAATGCAGCGATCAGAAAAACGATCGCTTAGTGACACTGGCAAAAGGGGGTGAAAGGGTTAACTAGGGGCAATCAGGGGGTTAAACCTTTATTAGGTAATATATGGGGGTACCTGACGCTATATAAAAACCTGACGGGGAACCTAAATAACGAAATAACTAACTGGCTAACCAGCGTCACCAGTGACAGTTATACGGTGATTACTGGTGAAAGGGTTAACTCTAGGGGCAATCAGGGGGTTAAAACCTTTATTTAGGTTGTAATATGGGGGTACCTGACCTATAAAACTATTTATGAACCTATATAAAACATGGCGGTTAAAATAAAAAAAAAATGGTTACCTAGCGACACAATGCAGCGATCAGAAAAACGATCGCTTAGTGACACTGGCAAAAGGGGGTGAAGGGGTTAACTAGGGGCAATCAGGGGGTTAAACCTTTATTAGGGGGGGGTAGGGGGCTACCTAGGACCTAAAACTAACTGCCCTGACAGTTATTACAGTCACACTGACACTAAATGCAGTGATCAGTAAATAAATGATCACTGCAATTAGTGACACTGTGACTGGGGGGGGAGGGGGTGATCTGGGGGGTGATCAGGGGGTGACAGGGGGGTGTTTTGTGTGCCTAACTGTACTGGTGTCAGTGTAGTGTTGTGCACTAACCTTAACATGTTCGCCGCTCGGCGTCTCCGGTCACATAGACCGGCGCACCGAGCGTGACATCACTTCCGCCTTCCTGTCTATACAATAGACAGGAAGGGGAAGTTTCTCATTGGCCAGGAGCGATCGCGAGGGGGTGGCCAGAAACCACTGGCCGTCCCCTCGTCCCGGATCGCTCCTGAAGCGATGCCGACCGTCCCCGCCGGCGGAGGGGGGTCCGATCGGACCCCCCAACCGCCTAAAGAATGGCACGTACAGGTACGTGGTTCTGCCTGTACGTGCCATTCTGCCGACGTATATCTACATGGGGCGGTCGGCAAGTGGTTAAAGTGCAACAATAAAAATGAAATATTAAATACTGTATATTTAATCTTTTAGTCTCGCAGTTACGTATTGATCTTTGTAAACCTTTACCATTTCTACTTATTTATTTAAGGAGTCTGGGTGTGTGTTTATGTGTGTTCTTGTGCATGAAAGTATGTTTTTTGTGTTTATCTGACAGGTTAAAAAAAACATAAATTTTCTGTAATATGATCCATAAACGATTTTGATTAGTTGCAAGGGTACACTGTACCACGCACACTCTTTCTGGGTAATTACCTAAACTTCCTGTGCCAGAGAACTGGTGCAGGAAACTGTCTGGAGTGGTGTACACTAGTGTTGGGTGAACAGTTCAGGCGAAGCCCGAACATTGCCTGTTCGCCTGTTCGTTGAACACCCATATTTGCGGGCCGCTCGGCGGGATGTGCGCCTGCTGAGCACTCCACAATGCACTGCACTTCACAGTGCATTCTAGGGCCTTAATTGGGTTAAGCCTTGCGCTGGTCAGGTGCAAGACTTTGCCAATTAGGGCTCAGAGCACTGTTAGAGCACTGATTGGACAAAGTGATTACTTTGTCCAATCACAGCTCAGTGCTCATAGTCCCATCCCACACTATAAAAGGTTCCTTCCCATAGAAAGCTTTTGCAGTGTGTTGTAGTGAAGATAGAGCAGGGCTTAATTTGCTACTAGCAAGTTAGTGTGTTCACTTATTGTGAGTGTAGAGTGTAGTATAGTGTAAGTATAGTGTGTCAGTATAGTGTAATGTGTAAGTAGAGTGTAGTGTAGTATCAGTGTAGTGTGTTAGTGAAGTGCAGTGTTTAACACAGCATTACATAACATTTAGTGCTGTATACGCTTTTTCTTTTTTTTTTTGGTTGCTGCGTATTTTTTTTTTGTCTTTTCTTTTTTGTCTCCTGCATACCCCTTTTTTTTTAATTGTCAGCCTCTGTTTTCTGACTGTGATGCTGGTGTTCAATTAAAAGTACACCAATCACCACTTTTCATTCAATAAAGGGCATCCAATCACACATTTCCCAGTTTCTATTTAATTTGGGTAATAACCCCCCCCCCCCATCATGTCTGGGAGGCCAACAAGGAGAGGCAGATGTTCCCATGCCACTATGAGGGGGCAAGCAGCGTGTGGGTTCACAGGCTAAAATGGATGTGGTCTGGCCTCAGGCAGGACACATTTGTCTGTGTTTAGTGATGTTGCCTGTGCTATCCAGCCACAGCATGAGGTGTTGGACTGGCTTACTAAACCATCCTCACCCTCTATGACCCAAGCTGACACTAGTGTGAAGTCCACAGCCACTCCTGCCATAGCCCCAGCATTGTGCATGTAGGAGTCAGCTGAATTATTTGAACACAGCGTCAGCTACTTGATTCTTGAGGATGCACATACTTTACTTGATTCTGATGTTGGTTCGAAGGTAGAGGAAGAGAGTAACATGAGCCTCCAGAGAGGGGAGAACACTGACAAATAACAAATTGGCAGTCATGTTACCAATTTTTCGGCCACTGTTCTTTTGTTTTTTTACATCTAGGCCAATTCTTGCTTTCATCAAGAGTACCTCTATGAGGTTACAGTGTGAAGGCACCATCAACACCCAAAGAACAATTTTTCTGCAACTGTTTGACCAGAGTGTCAAATACAATTTTTTACAGCAAGTCCAAATCTTGCGTTCATCAAGAGTTCCTGTAGAAGGTTACGGAGTGAAGGCACCACCAAAACCCAATTTTTCCATTACTGTTTGACAGGGGCATTAAATTATTTTTTTTTACAGCAGGGCCAATACTTGCTTTCATTAAGAGTACCTCTAGAAGGTTACAAGGTGAAGGCACCACCAACACCCAAAGCCCAATTTTCCACACCTGTTACTTCTATCCAAAGTCTGCAAAAGAACCACTAGACTTTATCTAAAAAAAAATTGTAAATCTTGGCCTGAGTGTACTATAATTTGGCCTGTTCACATAGGCTTGCTCAAATTTTCCGCACCTGTTACTTCTATCCAAAGTCTGCCAAAGAGACACCAGAATGTATTCCAAAATCTCTTGTTTTGAGTGTAAATTGTGACCTCATCATACAGACTGGCCCCCCAAGCTGTTGTTTACAAAATTAAGAAAGCTTGCAGGGAAAATCAATTTAAATGTATTTTTTTTATTTGTAAATGTAAGTTTTGCTGCAACAGGTCCTATACACGGTACAGATGCACAACTTTACAGGAAGATTAAGGGAACCCCCGACACTATATTTAAATGAATTTTTAATTTTTATTGTTTCACTTTAAGCATCATTAAAATCACTGCTCCTTTAAAAAATATCTGTTTTTTTGCATAGGTACATGTCCCCCAGGGCAGTACCTGGGCCCCTATATCTAGTTGGGGTCCAAACTTTTGCGATGTTTGAGAGTTCTGGTGCGAACCGAACTGGGTGGGGGGCCCATCTCTAGTGTGCACCATATGAACTAAGCAGATAGACCTATTTTAGGTCTTTCTACTCCACCTATGCCAGTTCCTATTTCAGAGTGTATTAAAAACTGAATTTGCCTCTGCAACTAATTGACAAAGTGATTGTGGCAGTTTTATGTATAGACAGAGGCATGGACGAGACAAACACAGCTTAAAACACAGAGCAGATCAGTCCTAACTAACAGAGGGGCTTGCACCCCTTTGTTTATTAGGAGCAGCACCTGCTCCTTTTTCTAAATTTAGAAGAGTTGTGTAAGCATGGTGCTTGCACCACTCTTTGTTAATACCTCTCCAATGAATCCAGCTGTGTTGCTGCTTAGGGATATCTGCTATGATAAATTTCCTTTTGATTAGAGGAAAGTTTGCTTCACTGAAAAACAATAATAATCCTCCATTGGTGATCAGAAGATGCATGTCTTTTAGAACACAGATTCTCTAAAGAACTCTCCTTGGGTTATCTAAAACATACATAATTAGATGAAGACTGCAACATTTACAGTTATTAGGAGTTATTAGCACATATTTCACAGGTCTGTAATGATGTGTTAATTTAGGAATCTAGATTGCAGATGTTCTTTTGGATATAAACAGGAAATGAGCTTGCATTCAGATTTCACAATTCTACCTGTCTCTACCATATGTTGGTTACTGATCTTTCCCTGCAGTTATCAGTTGTGCCATGATGTTGTTCACTTCATATTTTTCTAATGTGGAGGCATCATCAATCCAACTCCTGAAGGCTTCTACCCAGTGGACCTTGCTTTCACTTCTCAGATTTGTTTTCATCTTGGATATCAGTGCATTTAGAGGTTGATTTACTAAAGACAAATAGGCTGTTCACTTTACAATGGGAATTTTACTTTACAATGGAATTTTTACTTTACAAGGGAATTTTCTGTTAGTTTAGCAAATGTGGTAAAAATATAATTTAGCAAAGAATACCCAGTCACGTGCAAGGGAGAAAAAATATATTTTCACTTGCACATAATTGGATGATGGAAGTCAGCAGAGCTTCATCTCATTCATTAACCAAAGTGAACAGCCTGATTGGCTTCTGTAAATCAACCTTTTGGATTTTGTTTGTCAAACACATATGTTCTATGAATTTGTGTTATATCTTCACGGTTTCTGTTAATTTTATTTGCTTAGTAGGACAAAGTATTGATTCTAGGAAAATATGTGGAGCACTAAGTAATAAAGGCATTATAATCTGAGCTGGCTTAGTCAGTAAGGCAAAAATTGACGTGGCTAATAATTGATATACAGCACTGTGCTATATGTTTTCTGCTGCACCATTGGCATGGTTATATCTTCTTAGTCCTCGCCATAAAATTATACGAAATTTGTGCTTAAAGTAGAACTATAGGCAACACTTTTTTTTCCATCCCTGTCCCATTGCAGAGATTTCCCTTCACTTCCTGCCCCATAGCCAAACAGGAAGTGAGAGGAAATCTATGCAAATTAAGGGAATCCATTGCCCCCTCAGAACTACTCAAAAATTTCAGGGCGGGTCTTAAACAGCAAGGGGTGGGGCCTTGACAGGAAGTGGTGGGTCATATTTAAATTAGAGGGTGCAAAAGTTTAGTCAGGCCTAGGGCAGCACAAAACCTAACTACACTACTGACTAGACAAATGCCTAGCTGGTTGCTCTGAGTTGCTCTACGATACCATGCTGATGGTTGTGCATACAGAAGGGCTAATGTCCCCTAGATCCATTGGGCTATAGGACATGAGGGTGCAGTGTAACATGGGGCAATACACCGCTGTAAGCGAGTCCTAAACCCTCGAGAGCCAAGTCCGTTGGTGCTCCCCAGTGATGTAACTGTGACCTCAGACCGGAAGTGCAGGAGCCGATGGTTGCGGATCTGGCAAGCATGGAATGCTATTATAGTCTGTTGCCGTGATGACGTGTTTCGCACTCATGCGCTTTGTCAAGTCACAGAATAATGGCAACAGACATTCTAGGTTCTAGCTGGTCCCCACTCTATGCCAAACAAAAAATCCTCCATGCAAAAACGTACCCAATTATTTATTTTACATAGAACCTATCATACACCTGAGAAGTTTTTTAATTGGCAACGTAGAGATATCTCCCTCTGTCCTAAACGTAAGGGGGGGGGGGGGGGGGGGGGGGGGCTGTGTATTTAATGCACATGTTATGGAGATGCCCCAAACTCCACTGTTACTGGCAGGGTGTAGTTAATGGTTTGTTCGGAATAAAAGTGCTGATAGATCCAGGCATTTGCCTGGTAAATATGATAGAGGAATCTAGGATTCTGGATTTTGCTTATATAGCAATATTAACTACCTGAGATCCGCGCTATAGCCGATTGACGGCTACAGCGCGGATCTAAGATGCCGGGACGACGTCTATTGACGTCGTCCCGGCCACGAGCTGCCTGCGCGCCCCATGAAGGGCGCGCACGGCGCGCTCTGTGATCAGCGAGTCTGTTAGACTCGCTGGATCACAGATCCGAGTAAGGGGTCGATCCTCGATGACAGCTGATCATGTGATAATAACAGAGCCGGTAATCGGCTTTTTTTCCTCCTCGCACTGACAGCGCGAGGAGAAAAAAAAAAAAGCTGATCACTGGCGGCAGTGAGAGGGACATCAGTCCCTCTCACTGCAATGTGCCCAGCAATGTGCCCAATCCATGGTGCCCACCTTTGCCTAATTAAAGTGCTGCCTACCAGTGCCCACAGTGCCATTGGTCAGTGCCCACAGTGCCATCTGTCAGTGCCCACAGTGCCATCTGTCAGTGCCCACAGTGCCAGTGCTGCACATCAGTGTCACCTACCAGTGCTCATCAGTGTCACCTACCAGTGCTCATCAGTGTCACCTACCAGTGCCCATCAGTGCCCCCTACCAGTGCCCATCAGTGCCATCCATCAGTGCCATCTATTAGTGCCCATCAGTGTCATCCATCAGTGCCCATCGGTGCCACCCATCCGTGCCACCCATCCGTGCCCATCAGTGCCATCTTTGCTGTCCCCATCAGTACCGACTTATCTGTCCCCACCAGTGCAGCCTATCAGTGCCCACCAGTGCAGCCTATCAGTGCCAACCAGTGCAGCCTATCACTGCCCACCTGTGCCGCCTCATCAGCGCATATCAATGAAGCAGAAAAATTACCTGTTTGCTAAATTTTATAACAAACTATTAAACATGATTTTTTTTTTCCATCTTTTTTTGTTTGTTTAGCAAAAAAATAAAAAACCCCAGCTGTGATTAAATACCACCAAAAAAAAGCTCTATTTGTGGGAAAAAAATGATAAAAATTTCATTTGGGTACAGTGTTGTATGACCGTGCAATTGTCATTCAAAGTACGTCAGCGCCAAAAGCTGAAAATTGGTCTGGTCACGAGGGGGGTTTAAGTGCACAGTAATCAGGTGGTTAAGGAGTCTGTTTCAGGCTTGTAAGTTAATAGCACAAAAGTGGATGTCAACGTACCCCCCAACAATCGCAGAATAGAGAATACAAATAAAGCAAAGTTCGATAAAAGAAAAGTATATTTTTTTTTCATAGAGGTTGCCCAGGGAAATTTGAGACTATCTGGAAGAGATGGTTGGATTCTCTTGAGTTGATATGGGAAGAGATACATAAAATGCAGTTGCTGCAAATCCGAGGGGGACATGCAAGGAAAATAAAAAACTGCATTTTTGCTTGTATATGATTGGATAATAAAATCATCAGAGCTTCCCCTCATTTCAGATTTTCCCCATAGATTTACAGCGACTGCACTTCCAAGTGCACTTGCAGTGCAAAGTGGATTTGCCTTTAGTAAATCAACCCCACTGTATCTATGAATAATGTGACTGGGGTAGATAGCTGGACGTCATGTCTCATTTCGAATGCAATGACAGGAAAAAGAGTATGCATTTTAGTCAATTTACAACATTTCAAACACTATTCTTGTCCAGAACTCCATCTTCACAAGAACCATTCTGGTTATTGCTGAAATTACCTGTACTCATTAGGTACATGTGTCAGCTTCCTTCTCTTAAGATTAAAAAGACTTATTTCCATTCTTGTCCTTTTATGTGTAACTACAAAAGCTTAGCAACTTTTTCTGCAAATGACTGAGAAAAAAGTTTCTTTGGTAAGATACTTTTAATGTCTAGACTAATTGAACATAGATTCTTTACATTGAAGGTCAAGGGCATGTGATGTTGTACAATAGTTCTATTATTACTTAAAAGAGTTATTCAATGATCTTTAGCCTAACTGTGCTAATATACTTTACTTCCCAAGTGTTTGATACTGTGAGTAGTATAATACCCATTATACTACAACACCATTTACTTCAGTGAAACCGCAAAATCATGTTGTACTATTACCTTAATAAAATATACTATAATTGCATTGTGTGAATGTAGAAAATCACACAGAGCAATGATGATCTCAGCTACTCCAAAATTAAATCATCCACAAATGGCCACCAATCACCTTTTAGTATATATTTGTATTACAAGTATGCTAATTTGCAGCACTAGCATCATATAAGGAATAGTTTGCTAGAACCAGAACTTTTATCATTACATTGTGTTTGAGCCTGCACTGACCAATAACATCCTGTCAGTCTTGTTGGGGAGTATGTTTTTTTTATTGTGACAACGTAAGGTAGTGAGATCTTCACAGGTAGATCAGCCTATTTGAAAGGCAAATACAACAGATAGTTATAGCAGGGTTTATTTACCAAAGACAAATAGACTATTCAGTTTTCAAGTGAAATTGCACTCTGCAAAATAATTTTCCCCCAGAGCTGTGAATGAAGTGAATGAGGTGAAGCTCTCCAATCATGTTTTTTTTTTTTTTTTCCCTGCACCTGATTGGGTATTCTTTGCAAAGTGAAGTTGAAAAGTGAACTACATTCACTGAGTTTTGGGAAACATTTCCTTGCAAAGTATTTACCTTTAGTAAAGCAACTAGTGTTGCGGGTTCTGTGATCTAAGTCAGCTTTATTTACGGATTGTACAAAAATAAAACAATACCAAAATAAAACCTAATCCTGTCTAACTTTTTTTTAATCCAAACTCTTTTGTCGGCATTAAAGTGACACTAAGGACCCTTTCAGACTGGGGCGGGAGCGGCATCGGCGGTAAAGCAGCGCTATATTTAGCGATGCTTTACCGTCGTTTTAGCGGCGCTATTCGCCTGCTAGTGGGTCGGTTTTAACCCCCGCTAGCGGGCAAAAAAGGGTTAAAACTGCCCGCAAAGTGCCGCTGCAGTGGCGCTTTGCCGGCGGTATAGCCGCGCTGCGTGAGCGGTTTAGGAGTGGTGAATACACAGTTCCAAATATGCTGCTAGCAGGACTTATTTTACCGTCCTGCTAGCGCACCGCTCCAGTGTGAAAGCCCTCCGGCTTTCACACTGGAGTAAAAGGACCCGCTTTTTTCAGGCGCTATACAGGCACTCTTTTTAGCGCTGTAGCGCCTAAAAAATGCCCCAGTGTGAAAGGGGCCTTAAGGTTTGAATATTTTTGTTTTAAAATAACAAACATGTTATACTTACCTCCACTGTGCAGCTCCTTTTGCACACAGTGGCCCGAACCTCGTCTTCTCGGGTACCTCAACGGCTGTCTCGGCTCCTCCTCGCTTCTGATAACCCCCTCTGGGAAGCGCTCTCCCAAGGGGGTTACCTTGCGGGCGAGCTCCCAAGACCTGTATTCGGCATCCATAACCACCGACTACAGGACTCGGCCCTCCGGCCCTTGCATCATTGGAGTTGATTGATAGCAGCGCAAGCCAATGACTGTGCTGCTATCAATCTATCCAATGAAGAGCCAAGAAGACTGAGCAAAGGAAGAGTGCGTTCATGACACAGGACATTCCAGGGCTCAGGTAAGTAAAACGGGGGGGCTGGGGGGCCAGTGATCGTAATATGTTTTTTCACCTCAATGCATAGGATGCATTAAGGTGAACAAACATGAACCTTTACAACCCCTTTAAAGATCAGTACAAAAATATAGTAGCCACATATATCACCTTGTACAGGTGTAGCGGTACCCCCATGAGGGCTGCTGATTGACTCTATACCCCACTGGCTACCCCGACTCTTACCTCTGACACCTTGGGTTTCATTCTGAAATGTGAGGTTAGTAATGAGAATCTCACACAATATCACTGAACCATTCAGAAAAGTTTATTGAAACAAGTAATGGAACACAATGAAGGGCATGAATAAACACAAATTATAATTTACAATTGTTATCACTAAATGCACATATACAGAACTTATAACCTTATATTCACCCTAAGGAGTATATGTGAACAGGTGTACAGAGGGATAAGTGCTCAATATCTCCAAAACATATATTAAATACCTTTCCACTGAGGCCTCAACACACAGACCAAATGCAGTATATATTCCTTACATTCAAGAACACAGTGTAAAGTCTAGCATAAACTCAATGGCTCCCCCTAGGCTATGATTCAGAGTTCAACTTATAAGTAGAGCAGCAATGCTTGGTAAAAGAGGAAGATGATGAAAGTTCTTTTAACTCCGGATATTTTCAGCTAGCCTGATGTTTAAACTGCAGTATTTGTAATCCACAAAGGCAAACGAAAAGAAATTACTGTAGAACAAACGATATGCTGATAACTGCTTAACTGAAGAAAGATCACCACTTGTAGATTCCTCCTTACATGTAAGTGCAATGCAGGACTGACCTTACAGCGCAGGGGAAAAGACAAAGCCCCAAAGTTCAGCTGTATGATGCCTGTAAAGAAGTAGATTCCCCTCCGTGGAACTACAAGTCTCACCAGCAGTCTGTAGGAAGAACTCACTCAGCATTACTGTACTCTCTACTGGAATGGGAAGTTGCCCTCTCACCACAATGGACCCCAATGGCTGTGTGGCTCCTTCCGGAATCTCCTCCTAGTGTCTTCGTCTGGTGAAGATTGCACCGCTGTGCCGTGCTGCAACTCCCGATGGGCTGAAGTGCAGGGGCTTACAGTTGCTCTGAAGCGCAGGCCGGTCCGCTTGCTAGGATGGCAAGGCTGTACTCCGAGATCCCTCAGAGGCGGGCGATCCAGCTCTCCGATGTATAGGCCGCAGTCTCTCACTCCTGGTCACACACAGACCTCCTGGTGGCAGGTGTTAAATGGTGTTTAGAGAGGCTGAAAGCAGTCTGCACTGGTCCTTTTATCACTCCTCCCGGCAGGCAGTGCTGAGTGCTGTGCATTGTATGTCATGTAGTCCAGGGCTAAACAGAGTCACTTCCTCCTCTAAACTACATCTCCCACAATACTCTGCTGCATTCCTTCTCAAAGAATAAGGAAAAATCCTAACAGAGTCCAGCAGCCACTAGAGGGAGCCAAACTCATTTGAAACAACAACAAACTATTCAACTATAATAACTATAGTAGCAAACCCTTGGCTACACAGGATATACAGATATGCACAGATATATAGAAATAGAGAGGATCATATCCAATATAACAATAGCTGTAAATCAATTGCTAAACTCCAGAGATACCATCTGGGCTAGAGAGTGAAATCAACAGATAATCTGCACATAAATGCCAAGGATATAGGACATACAGTAATAAAACATTAACAAACCAACCAGTGTCCATAAGGTCGGAATATCAAAGACTATGGAAAACAACGTCTTCTATGCTTACAGCTGCAGCAGCCTATCCATTACTAGTTGCTGGGGGCCAGCCCTGGTGAGTCTAGCCACCCTTGCCAAACCAACTGAAACTTACGTATAACATTACGATGGTGGTAGGTAAGTTGCTCTCTCAGTAATAAAGAATTAACATATTCGATCCATTGTTTAACTGTCTGGATGGTAGAGGCCATCCAGTATCTTGCTATCAACTTTCTAGCTAATTATAGGAGGCGTAAAATCATTAGGTATACTCGCCCGTCTAACTTTAAATTAACACAGGTATCATCTTGGCTGAGTAAATGCAAGTTTAACACCTCAGCAATTAGCATAATCGATACTCGTGTTTAATAGTTTGCTATCACCTTTATTCAAAAAAGAGCTTTTATTATTAAAGTATAAATAAAGAAAAAAAATGTTTTTCCTTTTTCATTTTGGATAGAGTGGAGAGGGATAGGAACATTTGTCAGGTTTTTTTTTATTGCTGTCTGTGCCACAATTAGGGAGATTCACCCTCTCTTTTTGTCATGTTCACCATTGTCACCGAAAGTAATGGTAAAAATAAATCTAAATTTTTAATTGTCCCAGAACAGTAATAGCAGAGAAATCTTCCAATGGGGACACTAGTTCTGCTGACCCTGATGGCAACCAGGGATTTCCTCATTATGAAGGGATTTCCTCTCACATCCTGTTTTGGCTTTGCAACAGGAAGTGAAGAGAATGTTCCTGGATAGAACACCAATGGCAAAAATAAAAATGGTAGGGGTTTTAACTCTCCCTCATGTCAACCAAAATGGAAAACAAAAGTTTGCCTTTAGTTCTACTTTAAGTACTATTTCTTAAGTGTAGTAATCCACAGCAACCAATCAGGAAACACTCCACTGAAGTCAGATCAGTAAAATTTGGTTTCCAATTGATACCTATGGGCCCCTGCATTTAAGAAAGAGGACATATGAAAAATAAATCTTTATGAAGAAGTGACAAACGACCCCTACAAGACAGCAGTTCTTATAATTTGCCAAGTGTGGATCAGCGAATAAGAAAGTTCTGTGGTGTTTTTATATCCTAGAGTGCACAAATCGACCAGGTTCCAATCTGAAAGTAACCCGGGTGAGATGTATCCTATTAACCAAATAACACAGTGTTATATAAACTAAATTAAATCATAAAAAAATAAATAAATAAACAATTTTAAATGGAGTCTCAGGCACAATGACATAAAATTAGAGCTGTGTGTATTTCTCAGCACGCAATAGCTGACACTATTAGTGCTGCAACTTATAAAGACTAGTTCTTTCATGTGCAGATGAAAAGAGTTTCTTTGAATCTGAACATAAGGTCAGTTAAAGCAACTTCGCAGTAACATATTTATATTTTAAATAAAATGTTCCTATTTAACCCCTTATTAACCCTTAATTAGTTAATCTAAATCAATCCTAATTAACACCTCCTTCTCCTTCAAATGTATTTTTTATTTCTCTTAGCAAGCATTAATTGCTATGTTTTGTACCAGAATGTAATTTCAGTATTAGAAGACAGGTCACAGAATATAATTTGCTTATTTTATTTGCAATAACATTACTTGTGCCAAAGATAGCTCTAGTCAAACGAATAAAAAAATATTGCTTTGCAATGCCTTTAGATTGCATAGAAAAGAAAATATATATTTTTTTACAGACAGTTTTGCAAAAATCAAACCTTGTTTATTCCCTACAAAGTATATAATTTTTACCTTAGTATCACAAGTACTGACAAAGTTATAAATTAATAGGCGCATTGCTCATTGCAGCAGTATGCATGAGCTCAATTGGTTAAAATAGATTTTTTAATAAAGCTTACTAAATTAGGAAGGCTTCTGTGAATGTTTCCCTTCCTTTACGTGATATCAGAAGAACACATGTGGTAATAAGGATACTGTGTGATGTTCCTTGCCAGTAGGAATGAGCTCAGATTTGGTCTGAACCTGAGTGTTTCCACTGTCCTGGTGCTCCAGGGCCTTAAAAAATGTAATAGGTAGTCAGGAAATTAGATTGTAATTTATCCCCCCCAGAACATCTGAAGGTGCTTCTTGAGTGTAGGGCCTCTCTATGTGGCTAGGCTGTGGAAAAGTTTCCCACACGTGGTATACCCATACTCAGGAGGAGTAGCAGAATCTGTTTTGGGGTATTTTCTTTTGAATCAATAGTTTTTTATGGTTTTCATAACATATATTGAAAGAAACATAACAGAATATGACTTTATGTGTTACAGCAGGACATTTCTCACAGTAAGGAATACATTTCAGTTGTGATGTTTGCCTTTGTAGGCTAGTAGTTGGATTATACAAATATATAGCTTATACGATGTCATACTTTTAGTGTGGAGTGTAGATAGCAATAGGGCGAGGCCCCCCCCCAATTACCCCGTCTGGGGTCACACTGTACCTGAGGAGAAGGGTTCCGCCCCTTCCTACTAGTGTTGCTTTTATGATCCACAACTAAGTAGCAAGGGATATCAGATAACAGAACTAATGTATTAGTGTAGCTCAGTGAGCTGAGCAGTCTCACTGTGGATTTTGCAATACATCGTCATCAAGGAGTAGAAGTATAAATTTAAAGGACGAAAGTGTAGAAAACATAAATAAAAATAACGAATCAAACTATAAATTGAACGTGAACTTATTAATTTCTTGGCAGTCAACCAAGGTCTATGTTATACAGTATACCCTGGTTTCATATTCAGAGATTAGGTTAATTTGGATTTCTATGTAACCTATACCAGTCATGCCATAGTTTCCAAGAGTCGTGTGTGCTATGGACTAAACCAGTTGTGAATGCTAACTGCTTTTCATATGTTCCATGCGTATCTATTAGTTGTAATGTTTCTGCTATATGCGGTGGTGATTTGTCTTTCCAATGTCTGGTCAGTGTGAGGCGAGCTGCTAGTAGTATGTGAGATGTTATGGCCCTTCTCTCACCTGGGACCTAGGGATGGGCCCGGTGCTCGATGCGAACCCACGTTCGCATCGAGCACCGGGCGTTCGCTCGCTCGGCGAGCCCAGAACTATTTGGGCCGTTCGCATCACATTCGTGTGATGCGAGCGGCCCCGCAATGCATTGCGGCCGGCGCGGCCGGCGCAGTGCATTGCTGGCTGATGATTGGCCAAGCATGCACTGTGACCCCGCATGCTTGGCCAATCACAGCGCCGGAAACTCGGAGAGCAATAATTGGCTACAGGCAGGACGCCTGTAGCCAATTAAAGCTCAGGGGCTTTAGTACACGCCCCACCATTTAAAAGGCCGCCACGCCGTCGGCGCCGGTCACATGAGTTCCGGCTTTAGGAGAGATCAGGCTGATTCTGTGTCTTTGCTTGATTCATTGCTACAGAAAGATTTGCTCTTCTTTGCTAAACCATTGGCTATTTATTTGCTAAACCATTGCTACCTGTCATTGATCGTCCATTGCTGCTGGTTAGTGTGTTATTAGCTGCTGCTGGGGATTAGTCTGGTGCGTGTTTTACTGTTAGTACAGTATTTCAGTAGTACCAACCGCAGTGCTGTTAGCACAGCATTGCACCCCAAAAGCACCCATAGGACTTCTAGTGTGTTAGTGGCAGCAAACAGAGCTCCTATATTTTCTTCCCAGAAGCACCCATAGGACTTCAATTGTGTGTTAGTGGCATCACACAGAGCTCCCATATTTTCTTCCCAGAAGCACCCATAGGACTTCTAGTGTGTTAGTGTCATCACACAGAGCTCCCATATTTTCTTCCCAGAAGCACCCATAGGACTTCTAGTGTGTTAGTGGCATCACACAGAGCTCCCATATTTTCTTCCCAGAAGCACCCATAGGACTTCTAGTGTGTTAGTGGCATCACACAGAGCTCCCATATTTTCTTCCCAGAAGCACCCATAGGACTTCTAGTGTGTTAGTGGCATCACACAGAGCTCCTATATTTTCTTCCCAGAAGCACCCATAGGACTTCTAGTGTGTTAGTGGCATCACACAGAGCTCCTATATTTTCTTCCCAGAAGCACCCATAGGACTTCAATTGTGTGTTAGTGGCATCACACAGAGCTCCTATATTTTCTTCCCAGAAGCACCCATAGGACTTCTAGTGTGTTAGTGGCATCACACAGAGCTCCCATATTTTCTTCCCAGAAGCACCCATAGGACTTCTAGTGTGTTAGTGGCATCACACAGAGCTCCCATATTTTCTTCCCAGAAGCACCCATAGGACTTCAATTGTGTGTTAGTGCCATCACACAGAGCTCCCATATTTTCTTCCCAGAAGCACCCATAGGACTTCTAGTGTGTTAGTGTCATCACACAGAGCTCCCATATTTTCTTCCCAGAAGCACCCATAGGACTTCTAGTGTGTTAGTGGCATCACACAGAGCTCCCATATTTTCTTCCCAGAAGCACCCATAGGACTTCTAGTGTGTTAGTGGCATCACACAGAGCTCCCATATTTTCTTCCCAGAAGCACCCATAGGACTTCTAGTGTGTTAGTGGCATCACACAGAGCTCCCATATTTTCTTCCCAGAAGCACCCATAGGACTTCTAGTGTGTTAGTGGCATCACACAGAGCTCCCATATTTTCTTCCCAGAAGCACCCATAGGACTTCTAGTGTGTTAGTGGCATCACACAGAGCTCCCATATTTTCTTCCCAGAAGCACCCATAGGACTTCTAGTGTGTTAGTGGCATCACACAGAGCTCCTATATTTTCTTCCCAGAAGCACCCATAGGACTTCTAGTGTGTTAGTGGCATCACACAGAGCTCCTATATTTTCTTCCCAGAAGCACCCATAGGACTTCAATTGTGTGTTAGTGGCGTCACACAGAGCTCCTATATTTTCTTCCCGGAAGCACCCATAGGACTTCTAGTGTGTTAGTGGCATCACACAGAGCTCCCATATTTTCTTCCCAGAAGCACCCATAGGACTTCTAGTGTGTTAGTGGCATCACACAGAGCTCCCATATTTTCTTCCCAGAAGCACCCATAGGACTTCTAGTGTGTTAGTGGCATCACACAGAGCTCCTATATTTTCTTCCCAGAAGCACCCATAGGACTTCTAGTGTGTTGGTGGCATCACACAGAGCTCCTATATTTTCTTCCCAGAAGCACCCATAGGACTTCAATTGTGTGTTAGTGCCATCACACAGAGCTCCTATATTTTCTTCCCAGAAGCACCCATAGGACTTCTAGTGTGTTAGTGGCATCACACAGAGCTCCCATATTTTCTTCCCAGGAGCACCCATAGGACTTCTAGTGTGTTAGTGGCATCACACAGAGCTCCCATATTTTCTTCCCAGAAGCACCCATAGGACTTCAATTGTGTGTTAGTGGCATCACACAGAGCTCCCATATTTTCTTCCCAGAAGCACCCATAGGACTTCTAGTGTGTTAGTGTCATCACACAGAGCTTCCATATTTTCTTCCCAGAAGCACCCATAGGACTTCTAGTGTGTTAGTGGCATCACACAGAGCTCCCATATTTTCTTCCCAGAAGCACCCATAGGACTTCTAGTGTGTTAGTGTCATCACACAGAGCTCCCATATTTTCTTCCCAGAAGCACCCATAGGACTTCTAGTGTGTTAGTGGCATCACACAGAGCTCCCATATTTTCTTTCCAGAAGCACCCATAGGACTTCTAGTGTGTTAGTGGCATCACACAGAGCTCCCATATTTTCTTCCCAGAAGCACCCATAGGACTTCAATTGTGTGTTAGTGGCATCACACAGAGCTCCTATATTTTCTTCCCAGAAGCACCCATAGGACTTCTAGTGTGTTAGTGGCATCACACAGAGCTCCTATATTTTCTTCTCAGCAGCAGCCACAGGACTTCTAGTGTGTTAGTGGCATCACACAGAGCTCCTATATTTTCTTCGCAGAAGCACCCATAGGACTTCTAGTGTGTTAGTGGCATCACACAGAGCTCCCATATTTTCTTCCCAGAAGCACCCATAGGACTTCTAGTGTGTTAGTGGCATCACACAGAGCTCCCATATTTTCTTCCCAGAAGCACCCATAGGACTTCTAGTGTGTTAGTGGCATCACACAGAGCTCCCATATTTTCTTCCCAGAAGCACCCGTAGGACTTCAATTGTGTGTTAGTGGCATCACACAGAGCTCCCATATTTTCTTCCCAGAAGCACCCATAGGACTTCTAGTGTGTTAGTGGCATCACACAGAGCTCCTATATTTTCTTCCCAGAAGCACCCATAGGACTTCTAGTGTGTTAGTGGCATCACACAGAGCTCCTATATTTTCTTCCCAGAAGCACCCATAGGACTTCAATTGTGTGTTAGTGCCATCACACAGAGCTCCCATATTTTCTTCCCAGAAGCACCCATAGGACTTCTAGTGTGTTGTGGCATCACACAGAGCTCCTATATTTTCTTCCCAGAAGCACCCATAGGACTTCAATTGTGTGTTAGTGGCATCACACAGAGCTCCTATATTTTCTTCCCAGAAGCACCCATAGGACTTCTAGTGTGTTAGTGGCATCACACAGAGCTCCCATATTTTCTTCCCAGAAGCACCCATAGGACTTCTAGTGTGTTAGTGGCATTACACAGAGCTCCCATATTTTCTTCCCAGAAGCACCCATAGGACTTCTAGTGTGTTAGTGGCATCACACAGAGCTCCCATATTTTCTTCCCAGAAGCACCCATAGGACTTCAATTGTGTGTTAGTGGCATCACACAGAGCTCCTATATTTTCTTCCCAGAAGCACCCATAGGACTTCTAGTGTGTTAGTGGCATCACACAGAGCTCCTATATGTTCTTCCCAGAAGCACCCATAGGACTTCAATTGTGTGTTAGTGGCATCACACAGAGCTCCTATATTTTCTTCCCAGAAGCACCCATAGGACTTCTAGTGTGTTAGTGGCATCACACAGAGCTCCTATATTTTCGTCCCAGCAGCACCCACAGGACTTCTAGTGTGTTAGTGGCATCACACAGAGCTCCTATATTTTCTTCCCAGAAGCACCCATAGGACTTCTAATGTGTTAGTGGCATCACACAGAGCGCCTATATTTTCTTCTCAGCAGCACCCACAGGACTTCTAGTGTGTTAGTGGCATCACACAGAGCTCCTATATTTTCTTCGCAGAAGCACCCATAGGACTTCTAGTGTGTTAGTGGCATCACACAGAGCTCCTATATTTTCTTCTCAGCAGCACCCATAGGACTTCTAGTGTGTTAGTGGCATCACACAGAGCTCCTATATTTTCTTCCCAGAAGCACCCATAGGACTTCTAGTGTGTTAGTGGCATCACACAGAGCTCCTATATTTTCTTCTCAGCAGCACCCACAGGACTTCTAGTGTGTTAGTGGCATCACACAGAGCTCCTATATTTTCTTCCCAGAAGCACCCATAGGACTTCTAGTGTGTTAGTGGCATCACACAGAGCTCCTATATTTTCTTCTCAGCAGCACCCACAGGACTTCTAGTGTGTTAGTGGCATCACACAGAGCTCCTATATTTTCTTCGCAGAAGCACCCATAGGACTTCTAGTGTGTTAGTGGCATCACACAGAGCTCCTATATTTTCTTCTCAGCAGCACCCACGGGACATCTAGTGTGTTAGTGGCATCACACAGAGCTCCTATATTTTCTTCTCAGAAGCACCCATAGGACTTCAAGTGTGTTAGTGGCATCACACAGAGCTCCTATATTTTCTTCTCAGCAGCACCCACAGGACTTCTAGTGTGTTAGTGGCATCACACAGAGCTCCTATACTTTCTTCCCAGAAGCACCCATAGGACTTCTAGTGTGTTAGTGGCATCACACAGAGCTCCTATATTTTTTCTTCTCAGCAGCACCCACAGGACTTCTAGTGTGTTAGTGGCATCACACAGAGCTCCTATATTTTCTTCCCAGAAGCACCCATAGGACTTCTAGTGTGTTAGTGGCATCACACAGAGCTCCTATATTTTCTTCTCAGCAGCACCCACATGACTTCTAGTGTGTTAGTGGCATCACACAGAGCTCCTATATTTTCTTCTCAGAAGCACCCATAGGACTTCTAGTGTGTTAGTGGCATCACACAGAGCTCCTATATTTTCTTCTCAGCAGCACCCATAGGACTTCTAGTGTGTTTGTGGCAGCAAACAGAGCTCCTATATTTTCTTGTCAGCAGCACACATAGTACCTATAGTGTGTTAGTGTCAGCACCCATAGGACCTACAGTGTGTTGTGAGCACACATAGGAGATCTATTTTTTATACTATATACACTACCGACTACAATGGCTGGAAGACCGCCAAGGAGAGGCAGAGCGTGCAGAGGCAAGAACACAGGGCAGACAGGCTCTGTTTCTAGAGACAACAGTGCTGGCCATGGACGTGGTCGTGCATCGTCATGTTTTCAGCAGCTGGACATGTGGAGCCGCATCATCTTGAAGGCTTGGTAGAATGGATGACCAAGCCCTCCTCATCCTCCTCATCCTCTCTCACCCAGGCTCAGGGTACTGGCAGAGCAGCTGCCAACGCGTACTCAATGGCATCATCAGCCACCCCTTCCCTAGACCCACCATGTCCTCCTGAGGAGTCCCCCGAACTCTTTGAGCACAGTGTTGGGTACATGCTCCAGGAGGATGCCCAACGATTCGAAGGCTCGGATGATGATACCCAGCTTGAGGAAGTCAGTAGTGTGCACGCAGAGAGAGGGGATGCTGAAGGACAGCAATCTGGCAGTACTGTTTCACCAGCTGCAGCTTACTGCCAGGTTTGCTCTAGTGGTGAAGAGGGAGGGGATGATGAGGTCACTGACTCCACGTGGGTGCCTGAAGGGAGAGAGGATGAGGAGGAGGAGGAGGAGGAGGAGGATGCGGCGTCACATGTCCAACGAGGCAGGATGCCCCCTGGAGGCCAGCTAGAGGCCAGCACAGCAACTGTACCACACCGCAGAGCTCCGCCTGTGCAGGGCGCTGCCTCTGCACATTATCAGAAAAGTTCTTTGGTGTGGGCCTTTTTTGAGACGAGCGCATCAGATCGCACCACTGCTATTTGCAATATTTGTCTCAAGTGTATCTTGCGTGGCCAAAACATCAGCCGCTTGGGCACCACAAGCATGAGCAGACATATGTCGACCTGCCATGCAGCTCGTTGGCAAGCACACATAAAAGACCCACACCAAAGAACAAAGCGGACCTCTCCTTGCTCCTCATCAGCTGGGATCTCCATCCCCACTACATCTTCAGTCCTCTCTGAAAGCTGCTCTGAGAGGACTGAAGGTGTAGAATTAGGTGTGTCACAACCAAGTACTTGCAGTACACCGACGTCCGATTGTAGCAGGCAAATTTCCCTGCCCCAGCTGCTGGACCGTCGAAAGAAGTACACTCCCAGCCATCCACATGCCCAGCGGTTGAATGCTAGCTTGGCTAAATTGCTAGCACTTCAACTGCTGCCTTTTCAGTTGGTAGACTCGGCCCCCTTCCATGAGTTTGTTCAATGTGCGGTTCCTCAGTGGCAGGTTCCCAAACGCCACTTTTTCTCACGGAAGGCGATTCCGTCTCTCTACCGGCATGTGGAAGGCAATGTCCATGCCTCGCTGGACAGGGCGGTCAGCGGTAAGGTGCATATTACCGCTGACTCATGGTCCAGCAGGCATGGACAGGGACGTTATCTTTCTTTCACGGCCCATTGGGTCACTCTATTGGCAGCTGGGAGGGATGCAGGACAAGGTGCAGTAGTGTTGGAGGTTGTTCCGCCACCACGCCTCCAAAATGCTACTACTGCTACTGGTTGTGACACACCTCTCTCCTCCACCCCCTCCTCTTCTTCTTCCTCCAGTGCTCTGTCCTCGGAACCAGCGGTGCTCCGTAGGCGTACAAGGGGCTACGCAAGTACGCAGGCAAAAAGATGCCATGCCGTGCTTGCGCTGGTGTGTTTGGGGGACAGGAGCCACACTGGGCCAGAGGTTCTGGCAGCTCTGCAGGGGCAGGCCGAGAGGTGGTTGACGCCACGCCAGCTTAAGCCAGGAATGGTCGTTTCTGACAATGGCACCAACCTCCTCTCCGCCCTGCGACAGGGGCAGCTCACCCATGTGCCCTGTATGGCTCACGTCCTCAACCTGGTGGTGCAGCGGTTCTTGGGCAGGTTCCCAGGCTTACAGGATGTCCTGAGGCAGGCCAGGAAAGTCTGTGTGCATTTCCGCCGATCTTATAATGCCAGTGCTCGGCTGACTGAGCTGCAAAAGGAGCTGAACCTGCCCAAGAACCGCCTAATATGTGACATGCCCACCAGGTGGAACTCAACGTTGGCAATGCTGCAGCGACTGCACACGCAGCAGAGGGCCATCAATGAGTACCTTTGCGACTACGGCACCAGGACAGGGTCAGGGGAGCTTGGCTTTTTTTCCCCACGCCAGTGGAGCATGATCAGGGATGCATGCACTGTCCTCTCACCATTTGAGGAGGCCACGAGGATGGTGAGCAGTGACAGTGCATGCATCAGTGACACTGTACCTCTTGTCCACCTGTTGGAGCATACGCTGCGTGGGATAATGGACAGGGCACTTGAGGCAGAACAGAGGCAGGAAGAGGAGGACTTCCTTGCCTCTCAAGGCCCCCTTTATCCGGACAGTGTTCCTTCTGTCCCACCCATCACACAGGAAGAGGATGGGTTGTGTGAGCATGGAGGTGGAGCCTGGCACTCAGCATCAGCAGCAGCAGTCTTTTAGGGATGATGTACAGTCCCAACAAACCAGTGGACTTGTACGTGGCTGGGAGGAGGTGGCTGGCGATCATGTCATCCTCAGTGACCCAGAAGACTCCGGACCGAATGCCTCAGCTAACCTATGCTGCATGGCCTCCCTGATCCTGCAAAGCCTGCGGAAGCATCCTCGTGTTCTTCGGATCAAGGAGAGGGACCATTACTGGCTGGCCACTCTCCTTGATCCACGGTACAAGGGTAAGGTTGCGGACCTTATCTTGCCGTCGCAGAGGGAGCAGAGGATGAGACATCTCAGGGAGGCCTTGCAGAAAGGTCTGTGCAACGCGTTCCCAGAAACTGTGAGGTTACAAACTCCTGGTCCTGGACGACGAGTTGCTGAGGCTTCGGTCAGTAGCAGAAGGAGCGGTGGGGAAGGTGGACGTCTCACCGATGCGTTCAGACAATTTTTTAGTCCGCAGCCCCAAGGTATGATCGGTTCCAGCAACCATCGCCAGCGTCTGATATACATGGTGCAGGAATACCTAGGGGCAAGGTCAGACTTGGACACCTTTCCCACCGAAAATCCTCTGGCTTACTGGGTCCTGAGGATGGATCACTGGCCAGAGCTTGCACAGTATGCAATTGAGCTACTGGCCTGTCCTGCCTCCAGCGTTCTTTCCGAACGCACATTCAGTGCTGCTGGAGGATTTGTCACCGATCATAGGGTGCGCCTGTCCACTGACTCGGTTGATCAACTGACCTTCATAAAAATGAATCAGTCTTGGATCATCACCAGCTACCAGGCACCTGAAGCGGATATAACGGAATAATTTATAATGTCACATCCCTTCAAGACTGCCTATGCTGATGCTGAGTGACTGTCCTGTTATGTTCACTGACTATCCTCTTCCTCCTCCTCAATGATCCATGCCACCACACCAGTGCCTAAGGCACAATTTTTCAGCCCCTGTATAACAGGGGCGTGTACTTACAATTTTTTTTAAAAAAAATGCTTCGCAACACGTGTGACTGCTGTGCTCCAAGTACAGTATCTGTGAGGGGTTGCAGTGTTGTGGCACCAGCACCAATGCCTAAGGCACAATTTTTCAGCCCCTGTTTAACAGGGGCGTGTAATTACAATTTTTTAAAAAAATGCTTCGCAACAGGTGTGACTGCTGTGCTCCAAGTACAGTATCTGTGAGGGGTTGCAGTGTTGTGGCACCAGCACCAGTGCCTAAGGCACAATTTTTCAGCCCCTGTTGGGGCGTGTAATTACAATTTTTAGGCAATGCTTTGCAACAGGTCTCATTGCTGTGCTAAGAGTACAGTATCTATGAGGGGTTGCAGTGTTGTGGCACCAGCACCAATGCCTAAGGCACAATTTTTCAGCCCCTGTTTAACAGGGGCGTGTAATTACAATTTTTTAAAAAGATGCTTCGCAACAGGTGTGACTGCTGTGCTCCAAGTACAGTATCTGTGAGGGGTTGCAGTGTTGTGGCACCAGCACCAGTGCCTAAGGCACAATTTTTCAGCCCCTATTGGGGCGTGTAATTACAATTTTTAGGCAATGCTTTGCAACAGGTCTCATTGCTGTGCTAAGAGTACAGTATCTGTGAGGGGTTGCAGTGTTGTGGCACCAGCACCAATGCCTAAGGCACAATTTTTCAGCCCCTGTTTAACAGGGGCGTGTAATTACAATTTTTTTAAAAAGATGCTTCGCAACAGGTGTGACTGCTGTGCTCCAAGTACAGTATCTGTGAGGGGTTGCAGTGTTGTGGCACCAGCACCAGTGCCTAAGGCACAATTTTTCAGCCCCTGTTGGGGCGTGTAATTACAATTTTTAGGCAATGCTTTGCAACAGGTCTCATTGCTGTGCTAAGAGTACAGTATCTGTGAGGGGTTGCAGTGTTGTGGCACCAGCACCAATGCCTAAGGCACAATTTTTCAGCCCCTGTTTAACAGGGGCGTGTAATTACAATTTTTTAAAAAGATGCTTCGCAACAGGTGTGACTGCTGTGCTCCAAGTACAGTATCTGTGAGGGGTTGCAGTGTTGTGGCACCAGCACCAGTGCCTAAGGCACAATTTTTCAGCCCCTGTTGGGGCGTGTAATTACAATTTCTAGGCAAAGCTTTGCAACAGGTCTCATTGCTGTGCTAAGAGTACAGTATCTGTGAGGGGTTGCAGTGTTGTGGCACCAGCACCAATGCCTAAGGCACAATTTTTCAGCCCCTGTTTAACAGGGGCGTGTAATTACAATTTTTTAAAAAAGATGCTTCGCAACAGGTGTGACTGCTGTGCTCCAAGTACAGTATCTGTGAGGGGTTGCAGTGTTGTGGCACCAGCACCAGTGCCTAAGGCACAATTTTTCAGCCCCTGTTGGGGCGTGTAATTACAATTTTTAGGCAATGCTTTGCAACAGGTCTCATTGCTGTGCTAAGAGTACAGTATCTGTGAGGGGTTGCAGTGTTGTGGCACCAGCACCAATGCCTAAGGCACAATTTTTCAGCCCCTGTTTAACAGGGGCGTGTAATTACAATTTTTTAAAA
Organism: Lithobates sylvaticus; assembly: GCA_028564925.1. Taxonomy (NCBI): domain Eukaryota; kingdom Metazoa; phylum Chordata; class Amphibia; order Anura; family Ranidae; genus Lithobates; species Lithobates sylvaticus. Next base: position 284,244,233 of record CM053026.1, read on the forward strand.
AGATGCTTCTCAACAGGTGTGACTGCTGTGCTCCAAGTACAGTATCTGTGAGGGGTTGCAGTGTTGTGGCACCAGCACCAGTGCCTAAGGCACAATTTTTCAGCCCCTTTTGGGGCGTGTAATTACAATTTTTAGGCAATGCTTTGCAACAGGTCTCATTGCTGTGCTAAGAGTACAGTATCTGTGAGGGGTTGCAGTGTTGTGGCACCAGCACCAATGCCTAAGGCACAATTTTTCAGCCCCTGTTTAACAGGGGCGTGTAATTACAAATCTTGATCTAATAGTTCACAGCAGGGCCCATTCCTGCGCCCACCAAGAGTAACTATGAGGGCCTACAGTCTTGTGGCAACACCGTCCACCACCACCACCGCCAAAGGCCCAATTTTTCTGCCCTGTTCAACAGGTGCATGCAATTACAAATCTTGATCTAATAACTCACAGCAGGGCCCATTCCTGCGCCCACCAAGAGTAACTGTGAGGGCTTACAGTCTTGTGGCAACACAGTCCACCACCACCACCGCCAAAGGCCCAATTTTTCTGCCCTGTTCAACAGGTGCATGCAATTACAAATCTTGATCTAATAACTCACAGCAGGGCCCATTCCTGCGCCCACCAAGAGTAACTGTGAGGGCTTACAGTCTTGTGGCAACACAGTCCACCACCACCACCGCCAAAGGCCCAATTTTTCTGCCCTGTTCAACAGGTGCATGCAATTACAAATCTTGATCTAATAACTCACAGCAGGGCCCATTCCTGCGCCCACCAAGAGTAACTGTGAGGGCTTACAGTCTTGTGGCAACACCGTCCCACCACCACCACCACCAAAGGCCCAATTTTTCTGCCCGGTTCAACAGGTGCATGCAAGTACAAATCTTGATCTATTAACTCACAGCAGGGCCCATTCCTGTGCCCACCAGTCTTGTGGCTACACCAACATCTAATAGGGCAAATTTCTGCAGAGTATATACGGCAGGCCCCTACTTTCAAACATCCAACTTACAAACGACTCCTACTTGCAAACGGAAGAGAAAACAGGAAGTGAGAGGAAATCTACCCCTAGGAAGGGAAATTCTATCATGTTAGATTTAATTTGGGAAAAAGGTATCTCCTCTCTACTGATGCTTTATCACCAATCCTTGTTTCAATTAAAACCCCACTTTTCCAAAAACATTTGTCATTGGGACGGAAAGTGAGGTGACATGTTCTGAACAGATGTGCAAAGACAGCACATGTTACAGGGGTGATAACCCCTCCCTATGTTCTCCAAAAAGCTTAAAAATAGATTTTTTTTGGGATGGAGCTACACTTCATAATGTACCTGTTCAGATTCTACTTAAGAACAAACCTACAGTCCGTGTCTTGTTTGCACCACCTATATACTGCTGTTCAGAGTATATAGGGTTGTAGGTATAGGGTTTTATTTTGGGTGCGGGGTCCCCCTTAATATCCATACAAGACCCAAAGGGGCTGGGGTGGGGGGGGGGGGGGTGATGGGGTAGCCATGCCATTTTTCTCAAGGATTTTCAGCCATATGGCGGCCAGGACAAGACATGACATTAAAGCCGCAAGTGGTTTTAAATGGCTTCTTTTTTTCCTTTACAAATGTCATTTTGTGCAAGGACAGTTCTAAACACGGGAAACACATGCCACTTCACAGGCATACTTTAGACACCCCCCAGGTACCATATTTAAAGGAAAATTTCACTTTTTTTTTTCACTTTATGCATCATTAAAATGACTGCTCCCGAAAAAACGTTAGTTTTTAAAAGTTCTTTTTGCATTGATATATGTCCCCTGGGGCAGGTCCCGGGTCCCCAAACCTGTTTTATGACATTAACATGCATATTGGCCGTTGTAATTAGCAATTTTGATTTCGAACGTTCGCGTCCATTATAACGAATAGGGTTCGAAAATTCGCGCAAACTTTCGGTCCGTTCGAAGGTTCTGGTGCGAACCGAACCCGGGGGTGTTCGGCTCATCCCTAACTGTTGTAGAATAGTGAAACCCCTTTGGTCTTAGTGGAGTTGTTCATGAAAAAGGATGCTATCTTCCATGGCAACGCTATAGGGGTGATGTTATTTTGCCTTAGGAGATGGGAAATTTGGAGATGTGTATAAGCCTCTGAAGCTGGTATTGAGTACTCTATTTGGAGAGAGCAGAATGTTTTAAGTGCTGGTCCAACATATAGGTCTTCTAGGTGCATAGTTTTACAAGCATTCCATTTGGCTAAGGATAACCCCGGGATCAGGAGTGATAGGGCTGATATAGGAAAGTTGAGAGTAGTAGTAAGTGTTTTGGGGCGATCTGCTTTCAGAAGTTGTTTCCAAGAGTCGAGTGACGCTTGGATGGTGGGTGATAACTTGTCTATAGTAGGTGGGTGCAGCTGGCTTGTTATAAGGGAGTTATATAGGTCCCCCCTGAGATTTGTTGTTGTTCTAGTTCTGCCCATGGTGTAGTATGCTGTGAGGGAAACCACCCTTTTAGTTGAGTCAAGATTGTAGCTGTGTAATAGTCTTTTAGAGGTGTATGTCCTATTCCTCCTGCCTTTTTTGCTCTTATAAGTTTACTGAAGGCTCAACGTGCTCTCTTTCCTTTCCATAGGAAGTTGTTTATTTGAGATTGTGCTGTTAAGAAAAAGGTGTTGGGTATTGGAATGGGCAATGTTCTAAATAGGTATAGGAGCTGAGGTAATGTTTGCATCTTAAACGCTGCTAGTCTTCCCGTCCATGAAAGTTCATGTTTCCCTATGTGTTCTAGCTGTGTTTGTAGAATGGGTAAAAATTTCAAATAGTTTTCCTTAACCAAGTCTGATGTGTGGGAGGTAAGGGTAATTCCCAGATATTTTACACCGTTGTCTTTCCAGATGTAAGGAAAGTCTTTGCTAATATTATCATAAATTTCTTTTGATAACCCCACTCCTAGTAAATACGATTTAGAATCGTTAACCTTGTAGTAAGAGAGTGAAGTAAATTTTTGTAATGCATAGTGTACCAAAGCCAGGGAAGATTGAACATTAGTGAGTATTAAAATTACATCGTCCACAAAAAGACTGATTCTGTGTTCTATGGACTTCGTCCTGAAACCAGTGATATTGGGGTGTTGTCTAATATATGTGGCCATAGCTTCCATAAGTAGGTTAAATATCAATGGTGACAATGGACACCCTTGACGGGTGCCATTTGTTATTTGAAACGCAGTTGAAAGTGATCCTGATACATACACTTGGGCTGATGGGTTTGTGTAGAGGGCCATGATGGCTTGGTATATTGGACCATTAAAGCCGAATTTTGTTTTGGGGTATTTTTAATTCATCTTTAGTTTACAAAGAATTGTGGAAAGAAATCTCACCATGCCTCCTACAAAACACTTTGGACTATCTACTTTTTTTTGGGGGGGGGGGGGGGGGTGGATATTTGTACTTTCCTGGCATGTTAGGGCCTCAAGAAATGAGATAGGCAGTCAGTACATCAGGATTAGTCCATTTTCAATGATGTACCATAGCTTGTAGATGCTAAAACTTTCACACAGACTAAATAATATACACTGATTTGGGTTATTTTTACTAAAGAAATGTAGCGGTATAAACTGTGACCTAAATTTATGAAGAAAAAATACTTCTTTGCAAAATTTTATAAAAGAAACTAAAAAAAAGTGTGTTTTCCCCCAAATATTTGGTCTTTTTTCTCCTATATCACAAAAAATAAAAACTAAGTGGTGCTTAAGTACCACCGAAAGAAAGCTCTATCTGTTCAAAAAAAATATATAAAAATTCTGTTTGGGTTTAGTGTTGCTTGATTGAGTAATTGTCATTCAATGTGTGAGAGCACTGAAAGCTGAATATTGGTCTTGGCAAAAAGGGGGTAAAAGTGTCTGGTATTAAAGTGGTTAAAGCTGGGACAGCACAGTGGCTAAGTGGTTGGTTAGCACTAGGCTCATTGGTTTGAATTAGAACCATGGCACAATCTGCATGGAGTTTGCATGTTCTCCCTGTGCCTGCATGGGTTTCATTCCACACTCCATGCTTGTGCATTATTTAGCTCCCATCTAAATTGGCCCTAGTGTATTTATGAATGTGAGTTAGGGATCTTAAATTGTAAGCTCCGTTAACCACTTGCCGCCTGCCATATAGCAGAATGACGGCGGCAAAGTGGTTTCAATACCCTGACTGGGCGTCATATGACATCCTCAGGATATTAAGCTGATGCGCGCCCGCGGGGGCGCGCATCACGGCGATCGGCACGGCGTCTCTAACGGAGACTCTTTACCACGCGATCAGCCGCGTCCAATCACAGCTGATCACGATGTAAATAGGAAGCGCCGGTGATCGGCTTTTCCTCACTTGCGTCTGACAGACGCGAGTAGAGGAGAGCCGATCGGTGGCTCTCCTGACAGGGGGGGTCTGTGCTGATTGTTTATAAACGCAGCCCCCCTCGGATCCCGCCCAGGACCACCATAATGCCGCCCAGGACCACCAGGGATGCCACCACACTGGACCACCAGGTATGCCCCCCTAGACCCCAGGGAAATGCACATCTGTGGCCAGGAAGCTGCCAATCAATGCCCAGGCAGCTGTCAATCAACTGACAACAGTAGAGAGCAGTAGAAGTAGCAGGAGGAGCTGCATAGTGGACTGTATCAAACAAACTGAAAGCATAACGACTCAATAAAGTTTGTTAACTTTGAAAGAAACAAAAAAACACCAGGGAAGGCAGCCAGAGTGTTGTGCAGACTGGTAACCAGGAAGTGGAGGGAGTCTACGTGTGAGGACTTATAATCCATACGGTATGTGCAAAGGAGAGTATCTACTGCCATTACAAGCAGAGTAAGGGCGAACGGTGCTTGCCATCCTGATACAGAGACCCTGGCTGGGGGATAAGCCACAGGCCATACTAGATCTCATATAAGAGATCTGAGCAGCTGGGCAGGAAGGTGTATAAGTGCCCTGTATTGAAGTGGTTAAAGCAGTGTTTCATCTGAAAAAATATTTTTTTAGAAGTCAGCAGCTAAAAAAAACGTAGCTGCTGACTTTTAATAAGGAGACTTACCTTTCCAGGGCGCCCGCGATGTCGGCCGCCGAGGCCGACATGTCCCTCGGCTCTCGGGGTCCCGGCGCCGCCATCCTGACTAAGGGAAACAGCCAGTGGAGCCTTGCGGCTTCACTGCCCATTTCCTACTGCGCATGCGCAAGTCGTGCGGCACTTTGTGAATGGGACGCGCTGTGTTAGGGAACACACAGTTCCCAGAACACAGCGCGCCCCATTACCCAGAAGACGACGCGGAGGAGGGAAGACCAAAGAGGACCGAAGATCACCGCGGAGTAGGAAGGAGGCAGATTAGGAAGACTGCCTAGCAACATGGATTTCTGGTAAGGTAAAAAAAAAATATTTTTTAAAATTTTTTTAAGAATATTAATTATTTTTATTTTTTTAGGGTGGGACTTATGTAAATGTTCAATATTTATTTGTATATATATATATATATATATATATATATATATATATATAATAATATATAATATAAATAATATGTAAAGTGCTTCAGAAATTGCCAATGCTATATGTAGCGCTACCCCCAGTTAAGAGAGCCGCTGGTTTGTTTTGGGTCCCTGAGTACAGCTCCACCAACCCCGGCAATTTGGCTCTACCCACTCTGGCACAGTTAGTCAAGGGGTATGAATCTATGCACATAAAAATATCTTATACTCTAAGCATAATGGGTATGAACTCACAAGCAGACTGCTGAGATAAGAATAACTGGCTTTACTTTGTCAATAAGGAAAAGAAATAGTAACATGCATTAAACATATGACTTACAATACTTAAGCAGGTCCCTGCAATATGCACTTAAACATGTACACATATATGAATCAACTAGCAATGGGGAAACGGAGCGCCAAGTGTGGCGACCGCATGCTATGCACCCCTGAGGTGCAATAAATCTATCTGCGCCTACCTAATGGACCAGGCCTGATCCCTAGTAATAGAGCTCAGTCCTTGTACTAGTACAGTGTTCTTCACCGGCAATGAATCTGTAGAGGTGGTGCACATGTAGCTTTAAATGGTGTCTTTGTAATCCACAAAAAGTAACATTGCTGCTCTGAGGTAAATTGCGCCTAGGCAGTTCAATAGGCATAAAACGTGTGTATCAATGCAGGATGAGCCTTCCGGCTCTCTCACCAATCCTGGGGTACCGTCCTCCGCTCCGGTCCCTCTAATGGCGGCTCTGGTCTCCTCAGTCACAGCCCCTGCGCTCCGGTCCTCAGCTCCGACCGACCGTCTGTAGGGATGAGTCTCCGCTAAAAGTGTGTTTTCCCCCAAATATTTGGTCTTTTTTCTCCTATATCACAAAAAATAAAAACTAAGTGGTGCTTAAGTACCACCGAAAGAAAGCTCTATCTGTTCAAAAAAAATATATAAAAATTCTGTTTGGGTTTAGTGTTGCTTGATTGAGTAATTGTCATTCAATGTGTGAGAGCACTGAAAGCTGAATATTGGTCTTGGCAAAAAGGGGGTAAAAGTGTCTGGTATTAAAGTGGTTAAAGCTGGGACAGCACAGTGGCTAAGTGGTTGGTTAGCACTAGGCTCATTGGTTTGAATTAGAACCATGGCACAATCTGCATGGAGTTTGCATGTTCTCCCTGTGCCTGCATGGGTTTCATTCCACACTCCATGCTTGTGCATTATTTAGCTCCCATCTAAATTGGCCCTAGTGTATTTATGAATGTGAGTTAGGGATCTTAAATTGTAAGCTCCGTTAACCACTTGCCGCCTGCCATATAGCAGAATGACGGCGGCAAAGTGGTTTCAATACCCTGACTGGGCGTCATATGACATCCTCAGGATATTAAGCTGATGCGCGCCCGCGGGGGCGCGCATCACGGCGATCGGCACGGCGTCTCTAACGGAGACTCTTTACCACGCGATCAGCCGCGTCCAATCACAGCTGATCACGATGTAAATAGGAAGCGCCGGTGATCGGCTTTTCCTCACTTGCGTCTGACAGACGCGAGTAGAGGAGAGCCGATCGGTGGCTCTCCTGACAGGGGGGGTCTGTGCTGATTGTTTATGAGCGCAGCCCCCCTCGGATCCCGCCCAGGACCACCATAATGCCGCCCAGGACCACCAGGGATGCCACCACACTGGACCACCAGGTATGCCCCCCTAGACCCCAGGGAAATGCACATCTGTGGCCAGGAAGCTGCCAATCAATGCCCAGGCAGCTGTCAATCAACTGACAACAGTAGAGAGCAGTAGAAGTAGCAGGAGGAGCTGCATAGTGGACTGTATCAAACAAACTGAAAGCATAACGACTCAATAAAGTTTGTTAACTTTGAAAGAAACAAAAAAACACCAGGGAAGGCAGCCAGAGTGTTGTGCAGACTGGTAACCAGGAAGTGGAGGGAGTCTACGTGTGAGGACTTATAATCCATACGGTATGTGCAAAGGAGAGTATCTACTGCCATTACAAGCAGAGTAAGGGCGAACGGTGCTTGCCATCCTGTAGCGCTACCCCCAGTTAAGAGAGCCGCTGGTTTGTTTTGGGTCCCTGAGTACAGCTCCACCAACCCCCGGCAATTTGGCTCTACCCGCTCTGGCACAGTTAGTCAAGGGGTATGAATCTATGCACATATAAACATCACTTATACTCTAAGTGTAATGGGTATGAACTCACAAGCAGACTGCTGAGATAAGAATAACTGGCTTTACTTTGTCAATAAGGAAAAGAAATAGTAACATGCATTAAACATATGACTTACAATACTTTAGCAGGTCCCTGCAATATGCACTTAAACATGTACACATATATGAATCAACTAGCAATGGGGAAACGGAGCGCCAAGTGTGGCGACCGCATGCTATGCACCCCTGAGGTGCAATAAATCTATCTGCGCCTACCTAATGGACCAGGCCTGATCCCTAGTAATAGAGCTCAGTCCTTGTACTAGTACAGTGTTCTTCACCGGCAATGAATCTGTAGAGGTGGTGCACATGTAGCTTTAAATGGTGTCTTTGTAATCCACAGAAAGTAACATTGCTGCTCTGAGGTAAATTGCGCCTAGGCAGTTCAATAGGCATAAAACGTGTGTATCAATGCAGGATGAGCCTTCCGGCTCTCTCACCAATCCTGGGGTACCGTCCTCCGCTCCGGTCCCTCTAATGGCGGCTCTGGTCTCCTCAGTCACAGCCCCTGCGCTCCGGTCCTCAGCTCCGACCGACCGTCTGTAGGGAAGAGTCTCCGCTCCGCTGCTGCTGACTCTGAGGTATGAGAGTCTCACTCCATCTGCTGCAAGGCCCAGGCTTCAGGCCTTCAGCTCCGGTCCGCACAGGTGTCTCCGCTGGCTGCAGTCTCCGCGTCACAAGCTCCGTCAGCAGAGGCAGGCCAGTCCGGTCAGGCCTCAGAAGAGGAAGTGTCCCAAGAGGAAGAGGCGGTCTCCGCTCTTCCTTTTTATAGCCTCCCCCAGCAGCCTCTCGGGCGGAAACAAGCAGCCCGGGAGCCTGGGGGATTATGGGGGATGTAGTCTCTTCCAGTAAAAGGGGTACGACCCCGCTACACACTCCCCCCACTTTGAATCTTTGGTCCCCAAAGACAGTGTTCAAACTACAAGCTTTCTCAGGAACAACACTTTCACATAATTTGGACAGGGGAGCTTCCCACCAATTGGCATAAGATGGGGAGCTGTCCTGTCTACAGGTCACTTCAGTGTGGGCGACCTGTTTAACTGTGCCAGAGAGTGAGCTGGGGTTGCCCTCCACCCAATGAACAGTGGATGGGTCAGGGCTTTCAGCACTTCTCCTTGCTGTGGTAACAGAGTCCTCTGAACTTTCTCCCATCTTGGGGTAAGTTAACTTCTTGGGAGGCTTCACAACTCTGCGAGCTCTCTGTTCTCTTGGGACTTCTTCAGGAACACATTCTGGCAACATCTCTGGTTCTGGAACATCTACTTCTTCTTCTGAGTAGAGACCAGGGATATCTTCCCAGCACTCAGGCACAACACTGAATGGCACAAACTCTGTGGCTTCTGGGTTCAATGTGTTATCTTCCACATCTTCAGTAGGTGGAAGATCTATGGCAGAATTTCCTGGGGTTGAGGAAGGCCATAGCCATTCAAGTTCTCCTCTTTCTTCTTCTGGTTGGGGGTCCTGTCCACCCCTAACTTGGGATGTCTGAGACCTAGTATTAGGCCTGGGGGTATCCAGAATGGAAACAGATTCAGGTACGTCTCTTGCTGGAGGCATTCTGACTGCTTCAGTGAGTGGGAGCAAGTGATTCCTATGCCAGGTCTTCAAAGGCCCCACTCTTCCTTCTGGCTTCAACTTGTAGACAGGCAATCCTGGAAGTTTTCTACAGATGATATATGGCTCTGATCTCCATCTATCAGCAATCTTGTGTTTTCCAGGGATCCCTAGATTGCGTAACAGTACACGGTCCCCAGGCTGTAGGTCCTGTACTCTAACTTTCAAATCAAAGTTCCTCTTATTTCGGGCCCCCCTCTGGTCAGAGGCCGCTTGAGCTTTCTCATAAGCTATCTTCAGACTGCGCCTCAGTCTGTCCACATATCCTTTGTGGGAGGCAGCAGAGGCATGGTCTAAGGAAATGCCGAAGGCCAAATCCACTGGCAATCTTGCTTCTCTCCCAAACATAAGTCGGTAAGGGGAGAAACCTGTCACATCACTTGTGGTGCAGTTGTAGGCATGCACCAGAGCTGATATGTGTTGACTCCAGTGTTGCTTCTTCTCTGTTTCCAAAGTTCCCAACATGTTCAATAGGGTCCTGTTGAACCTTTCAGGCTGGGCATCACCTTGAGGGTGATAGGGTGTAGTTCTAGTCTTCTCTACTCCCAGAGAATCTAGTAACTTCCTGATCAGGCGACTCTCAAAGTCCCTTCCTTGGTCTGAATGGATTCTCTGTGGCAGTCCATAGTGAACAAAGTACTTCTCCAAAAGTACCTTGGCTACTGTAGAGGCCTTCTGGTCCTTGGTTGGGAAAGCCTGAGCATAACGGGTGAAATGGTCGGTTACCACCAGAACATTTCCCAATCCACTCAAATCGGGTTCGAGGCAGAGAAAATCAATGCATACCAGATCCATTGGGCCTTGACTCTGTAGGTGGCCCATTGGGGCAGCTTGATGGGGTAAAGTCTTTCTCTGAATGCATCTTGCACAGGAATGGCAATACTCCTCCACTTCGGCCCTCATGCAGGGCCAATAAAACCGGTCTCTGATAAGTTGGAAGGTTCTCTCTGCTCCCAAGTGACCATGCTGGTCATGTAAGGCAATCAGCACAGTCTCTCGATGCTTCTCTGGGAGAAACAACTGCCACTTGTCTTCTGGGCCATCAGAGGGGCCCCTTCGGTAGACTACCCCCTGATGCACCTGTAACTTGTCCAACTCTCTCCTCAGTAGGCGAGCTTCTTTAGAAGGGTGAAGGCGAAGTCCCTCTGGACTCTTGTCTTCCAGGGCTTCCAGGACCAATCTCCCCATGGGATCTTCCAATTGGTCACACCTTAGCTCCTTCTTGGACAGCTTCGGTAGACACTCTTCTGCTAGTTGAGTTACCCCACAGTAACACTTTGGGACTCCCACTGTGGTAACTCCTACCTCTTCAGCTCTGGATCCTCCTCTGGCTTGGAGTTCAGCCCCCTGACAAAGGGCTCGCACTCCATCTGGGGCCACTTGGGTCCAGTCTTCCCAGTCATCGACCATGACATGGGATCTTCGGGACAGGGCATCTGCATCCCTATTTCCAGCCCCTGGTCTGTACTTGAGGCTGAAATTGAATCCAGACAACGCCGCCAACCATCTGTGTCCAGTTGCATCCAGCTTGGCGGTGGTGAATAGATAGGTCAAGGGGTTGTTATCTGTCTTTACAGTAAACTCGGCCCCATACAAATAGTCTCTCAGTTTGTCAACAACTGCCCATTTGAGGGCTAAGAACTCCAACTTGTGGGTGGGATAGTTCTTCTCGGAGGGGGTCAGGCTCCGGCTCACATAAGCCACTGGTCGTAGCTGGTCTTCATACTCCTGGTAGAGTACTCCACCTAGGCCCTCATGGCTGGCATCAACATGTAGCTCATATGGTCTAGTGGGATCAGCGTAGGCCAAAACTGGGGCTGTGGTGAGACTTCTCTTCAAGGTTCTGAAAGCCTCTTCACACCTTGAGTTCCACTGGTCTTGGACCGACTCACTGGACCTCCTAGGCCCCAATCCATCTTCCTCTCCTTCTGTCTTGAGCAGCTCGTTGAGGGGTTTGGCAATGCGGGCAAACCCATCCACAAACCTGCGGTAGTAGGAGCAGAACCCCAAGAAAGACCGAAGTTCTGTAACTGTTGTGGGCCTTGGCCACGAAGTAACTGCCTCCAACTTCTCAGGGTCTGTAGCCACTCCTTTTTCAGACACTATGTGTCCCAGATAGTTCACAGAAGACTGATAGAACCGACACTTCTCGGGAGAAAGTTTAAGTCCCTCTTCACTGAGCCTCTTCAGTACTTTCTCCAATCTGGCTTCATGTTCTTCCAAAGTCTTTCCAAAGACAATGACATCGTCCAGGTACACAAGGACTTCTATGAGGTTCATATCTCCAACCGTCCTTTCCATCAGGCGTTGAAACGTAGCAGGAGCTCCAGATAGGCCCTGGGCATCCTGTTGAACTCAAAGAATCCTACTGGGGTTATGAAGGCAGTCTTTTCTCTGTCTTCTGGATGCATGGGGATTTGGTAATACCCACTCTTGAGGTCCATCACACTGAACCACTTAGCTCCAGATAAACTCTGCAAGGCATCTTCTATCCTTGGCGTGGTGTACTGGTCAGGAATGGTCCTCCTGTTGAGAGTTCTGTAGTCAATGCAGAGCCTCAATGACCCATTCTTCTTCCTGACTACCACTATTGGGGAGGCATAGGGGCTTCTGGACTCCCTAATCACTCCCGTCTTCTTCAATTCCGCAAGCTGCTCCCTCAGATCCTCCAGATCTGCTAGCGGGACTCGCCTCACTCTCTCTCTGAATGGCTTGTCCTCTTGCATGCGGATTCGATGGGTGGCACTCCTCGCACACCCCACATCAAACTCATCTTTAGAGAAAATCTTCTCCCATCTGGTCAGCTGGGCCTTGGCTCTCTCTTTCCAAGCTCCAGGTAGGTTTGGGTTTTCCATGGAGAGTTTCTTCCAAACATCTTCTCCTTCACCCGTCCCCTTCACTTCTGACCAGCCAACTGGGACAGCAGGACTCACCTGTCCCAGAAGCATCCTGGCAGGGATCTCCACGGGCTGCTCCGTGGGGTTCCTCACACTGACAGGGACTCTTCCTCTAGCCTTCTTCAGGTCCTTCAGTGAAATTACTTCTGGTATCACCTCCAGACCTGAGTGACCCTCCATTGGGTCGGGTTCCAACATTACAAAGGGGCCAGGCTGCTCCCAAGTAAGTTTCACCGTGGCTCTCATGCAGGTCACCTCTCCAGGCTGTAACACTGCTCCTTCTTTTCCAAGCCTCCATACCCTTCCTATCCCCTCACTTGGGGTCTTCTGCTCTAGGACCAACCGCTGGTAGGCTGCCTTCAGCATGGGATGGATCTTGGGAGTTGAAAGATTCTCTTTCTTCACCAGGGGGGTCAGAAGCCTTCTGACTAGGTCCGTGTTCGTCCCTATAATCAGGGACGTCTTGCTGGTTCCTGGTGGGCGGGGACACACCACTGCTAAGGTGTCAAACACTTCAGACTTCCCAGCTACGGATGGGTCAAACGTCAACCGTATGGATAGGTAGCCATCATAGGGGAAACTCTGAGTTCCCAATCCCCTTATCTCCAACTCTTCTATCTTCTGTATTGGCAGATGACTCAGGTATCTGTCATAGAAGTCCCTGTACAATAGGGTCACTTGTGCTCCAGTGTCTAGGAGAGCCTTTGTGTACACTCCTTCCACCTGGATGGGTACAGTAGGGGATGGACCAACTAGCTCTTCTGGGTAGGGCCGAGTTGATGCTGTCCTCTTCTTTGGACTCTTTGCTTTACCAGCACTTGATTCGCACTTGCTCCTTTCTTGAGCCTGGTATGCATTAATTTTCTCCCTCTTAGTGGGAGTGTGAACCCGTTGAGGGACATTGTTATCTCTCACTTTGAAGAGTTCACACTTGGGGGTGCTGTGTCTCTTCGGAGGGGTCTTGCCCCCTTTCTCTGGAGTGCACCTTGGTTGAGGATCCCTGGGCCCCTTCCGAGGGGTTTGATCTCCTCGCTTTCTCTTCCTGTTGTGCTTCTTGGAGCTCACTGAAGGTGATGGGCACCCGGTTGACTCCTTCACCGGGGCCCTTTGGCGTTTCCCGCCGGCTGGCGGCTTTCTGTTTTCTTCTTCTTGGGACTGGAACATACAGCTGCAATATGACCAATTCCTCCACAATTAAAGCAGATCATCTCACCGTAGTCAGGTGGGGATGCTGGTGCTGAAACAGCTGGAAACAATTCCTTCCTGCCTGTTTCTTTCTTGGGACTGGGCGTCTCTTTCGCCACAAGAGATGTCAGTATCTCCATCATCTGGGACATCTGCAACTTCAGGGCATCTACCTCTGTGTCTCTTTCAGGGGTTAAGGCCGACCTGACCGTGGCCACTGGAAGTTTTGTAGACCCCATCACTTGCTTTTCCCTTTTCTCTTCCAACATGGCCTCTTCTTCTCTGACCATTCGGATGAGGTCAGGGTAGTCCAGGCTCTTCCCATCCTGCCGGGTACGTAGTACTAGTGCGACAGGGTCCAGGGGTTGGGCTCCCCTCATCACCTGCTGGGCACGGGCTTCATCTACCTTCCCTGGATCTATCCCCTTCTTCAGGATAATCCTATGCAGGATCTTGTCTATGCGTCCCATGTACTCTGACAGCTTCTCCCCTGTCTTCTGGTAACAGTGTTCCAGTTGATAGGTAAGTTCTGTGACTTTTTCTGTCCCACCAAACACACTTTCCAGGATGTCTATGTAGTCCTGGGCAGTGCAATCCTTTTTGCTTGTCTTCAGATTGCGTATGGCCTCTAAGGCAGGCCCTTTTAGGCTCTCAACAATCCTTTGCTTCTTTCTGCCTTCTGAGACCTCCCATTCTTCTAGGGCCTGCGTGGCACCATCTAACCACTCTTCAAATCCCTCTTCTCCCGAGGGTACAGGTGTCCTCCCTGAAAACATCCGGAGTTTCCTGTATCCCGACATTGGGTAATCCCCGGGGTCTCTTCTGCACTGAGTCACAATCTCCCCTAGGACAGCACACAGTTCTGCACTAAGAGTAGTCTGTGCGGGACTTTCCGCGCCCTTCTGCTCTTCCTTCTTAGGGTATGGAATGGCTTTCATAGGAGAACCTTCTCCCTTGCGCGGCAGCGCATGCAGCAATTGGTAGGCCTGACCATTCGGTGCCTGTATGCTTTGGCTCCTGAACTGCTCTGGAGTCTCTTCCTTCCATTCTATTAAGGCATATGTGTACCCAGCATCATTTCTCATGTCCATTATCCATGACTTCTGGCATGGGGATAATGACATTATGAGCTGCTTGACTGCCTCTCTCTGCCACATCCCTGGCAGTTCAATAACTGCTGCTGCGGCTGGGTCAGCGGCCCATGTTGCGGACCACCGTCCCACTTCTATTGGGTCCATGCCGGTACCTTCTGGCGGCTTTTCCCGCTTACTCAGGATCCCGGATTACGAGCCCCCACGTGTAGCGCTACCCCCAGTTAAGAGAGCCGCTGGTTTGTTTTGGGTCCCTGAGTACAGCTCCACCAACCCCCGGCAATTTGGCTCTACCCGCTCTGGCACAGTTAGTCAAGGGGTATGAATCTATGCACATAAAAATATCACTTATACTCTAAGTGTAATGGGTATGAACTCACAAGCAGACTGCTGAAATAAGAATAACTGGCTTTACTTTGTCAATAAGGAAAAGAAATAGTAACATGCATTAAACATATGACTTACAATACTTTAGCAGGTCCCTGCAATATGCACTTAAACATGTACACATATATGAATCAACTAGCAATGGGGAAACGGAGCGCCAAGTGTGGCGACCGCATGCTATGCACCCCTGAGGTGCAATAAATCTATCTGCGCCTACCTAATGGACCAGGCCTGATCCCTAGTAATAGAGCTCAGTCCTTGTACTAGTACAGTGTTCTTCACCGGCAATGAATCTGTAGAGGTGGTGCACATGTAGCTTTAAATGGTGTCTTTGTAATCCACAGAAAGTAACATTGCTGCTCTGAGGTAAATTGCGCCTAGGCAGTTCAATAGGCATAAAACGTGTGTATCAATGCAGGATGAGCCTTCCGGCTCTCTCACCAATCCTGGGGTACCGTCCTCCGCTCCGGTCCCTCTAATGGCGGCTCTGGTCTCCTCAGTCACAGCCCCTGCGCTCCGGTCCTCAGCTCCGACCGACCGTCTGTAGGGAAGAGTCTCCGCTCCGCTGCTGCTGACTCTGAGGTATGAGAGTCCCACTCCATCTGCTGCAAGGCCCAGGCTTCAGGCCTTCAGCTCCGGTCCGCACAGGTGTCTCCGCTGGCTGCAGTCTCCGCGTCACAAGCTCCGTCAGCAGAGGCAGGCCAGTCCTGTCAGGCCTCAGAAGAGGAAGTGTCCCAAGAGGAAGAGGCGGTCTCCGCTCTTCCTCTTTTATAACCTCCCCCAGCAGCCTCTCGGGCGGAAACAAGCAGCCCGGGAGCCTGGGGGATTATGGGGGATGTAGTCTCTTCCCCTAAAAGGGGTACGACCCCGCTACAAAACAAAATTGGCGTCCTTTTTTTCCCACAAATAGAGCTATTTGATCGCCCCTGCGGTTTTTATTTTTTGCGTTTACAAAATAGGGGATCGTTTTATAGCATTTTTATTAATATTTTACAAAATTTTTTTTACTAGTAATGGCGGGGATCAGCGATTTTTATTGTGACATTATGGCGGACACATCGGACATTTTTGACACATTTTTGGGACCATTGTCATTTATACAGCAATCAATGCTATTTAAATGCATTGATTCCTGTAGAAATGACAGTTGTAGTGAAGGGGTTAACCACTAGGGGGAGGGGAGGGGTTATGGGCTGTGACGTGTGTGTTTTTTTTACATTAGGGGGCGGGGCTGACGTCTGACATCATTGATCGGCTTTCCAGATGACCGGGAACAGCCAATCAATGACAGGCAGAGTAGGAAGCGCGGGGAGAGGTTTGTTTACACATACCTCTCCCCGTTCTTCAGCTCCGTAACCCGATCGCGGGACACCAGCGGCGATCGGGTCCGCTGGTCCCACGGCCGGGGTCACGGAGCTCCCGACCGAGTCGCGAGCGTGCCGCTGGCGGTGCGCGCACGACCCACAGGCAGGCAAATGCGCGATCACGTACAGGTACATGATTTTGCCTGCCCGTGCCATTCTGCTGACGTATATATGCAGTGGCCGGTCGGGAAGCGGTTAATAATAAACACAGGGGTACATTTATGTGTATGTTTTATATCTGCCTGAAGGTAACTTTTAAAGTGGTTGTAAACCTACAACCTACAGGTAAGCCTAGATTAAGGCTTCGGGGGCTTCGTTCTCAGGTAAGTTATTCATAATGAGCTAGTATGCTATGCATACTAGCTCATTATGCCTTTGCCTTGCAGGCTCCGTTTTTTTTTTTTGAAGGAGGCTTTACTTCCTCTTTAAGTGTCAAATACTTCTCTCATAGCAAACAAAAAATGAAAAATAAGTTAATATTTAAAGTGTTCACCTTTTTTAAAATAATGTTCTCCTTTTCAATTTGTTTGAAGTTTGTCTTTAAAAAAAGCAATGACAGTGAATTCTGCTCTATAAGTAACATCAAACAACTTATTTTGCTGTAAATTAATTGTTATTCAGTGCTGCAACACCAATTATACCACATATATTTGGTGTTCTGGTAAAAGTATCAGATACAGTACTTAATTTAGCATATTCTCATTAACATGTAAATTAAAGCTTTCTAATTTAGAGCAAAAAGAATTAAAACAGCAAACATTCTCCACAAGATTTTAATAGATTTGATATTCCCTGCATACTGTTTAATAGATATGTCATTTTCTAAGGTTTTTTTCTTTTTTGTTTCTCAAAATTGAAGATACTTTAATCCCAATAAGAAATGTATCTCAATGTGGAATTATGATTACTATGATTAAAAATATCCCTTCACATTTAGGTTTGATAATAACATGAATTAATGGTGTCTGATAATAGCTGAAGAGTGATTAGTTTAGTTCTGCATTAATAAGTTCCAGATGTTATATAAACCTGCTGAATCATTTGAAAGTATGGGTAGAGAAACTACTTTACCATATAACATTCAAATGACAGCTGTGATATTTTTAATGCATTATTACTGATGACATTTACTTGGTGCTCTTTAGAAAAATACATGTTTCACAGCTGGAACCTATAGAATTCTACTAAATAATATGTTGCAGAAAAAATCTCAAGACAAAACTAAGAAAATTAAGTAGGCTGTCATTGCTGAACTCTTCTTTTTAAGATACTGTTTGCTTGGTTGGGATACTATGTTATTGGCTTAAACCCTTTTTTTGGGCTGCTAGAAAAAGAAAAAAATGGCGCTGGAGAAATCAATAAAAAAATCAATCAAAGTCCATTAGAGTCCAGCAAAATGTCCATATAAATGCAATAGTATCAAGCATGAGACAAAACACAGCATCAGCTGCAGCACCCTTAAGAGTGAAGCAGGAACTCTGTAAACTTATAAGGAAAAACACAGGGGGGCTGCAGACTAAGTGCAGTATTAAAAACACATTAATTGAATAAATGTTCGACATTGGGCAACTCACATATTGGTATAATCTAGCAGGCATGTATAATAATCCATGGCTGGATGTGAAGGGTCTCCTGGGTCTCCGTTCTGGTACCATCTTGTGTTTCATGCTGGTTTCCACGGCCATTTTCTGGTGTTCCTGTCACAGCCGCCCTGCTGCGCTGGTGCCGCATCCTAATTAGAACTCCACGGGAGACCCTTCATGCCAAGCCATGGTTTACTATACATGCCTATTTGATTCTACCAATATGTGAGTTGCCCATTGTCGTACTTTTAATAAATTAAGGTGTTTTTAATACTGCACTTAGTCTGGCGCCTCACCCCCCTTGTGTTTTTTATCCTTGAAACAAGTGGGTAGAGTTTTAATTTAGCTTCTTGTTCCAGGTTACTGACTCAAACTGAGTGCTACAGAATTTTGATTAGGAAGTCAGAAATGGCAACCCTTATATTTCTCTTGTACAAGTTTCCTTGAAAAAAACAGTACACTCAAAAGAACTATATAAGCACTTTTTTGGTGTCCCACATGAGAAAGGATTGGCAGATCTTTAGAAAAAAAATCTGAATTTCTTGCTAACTAGTTTGTAAAATGTTATGCTTTTTCTAATGCTTATAATAATTACATCAACAGCATTTTCACCTCCAAAAAAATAAAAATTATACTTACATTTCCTGCAGCCCATGCCTACTACATTTGCTCCCTTAAAGCACTTGAATTTACATCAGAATCTTCAGTATACAACATTGTTAGGTTGGGTGCCTGTGCACTCCACTGCTGCAGTATCTACTGCTGACTTCTAAGTCATTGCTGCGTCCTGTAATGACATAGGGACTACAGTGTGAAACTATATTGTGTAAGGTCACCTGAGTCCAGGTGTTAGATGCAACCCGTTGGGGTCTGGAGTGCACCGCAAGGTAGTGGACCCTACGATTGACTGCTACAGATGGAGCTCTAGGTGAAACAGGAGAGCAGGTACTCTGTAGTACCAACGCGGATGAAACTTGGAGCTAGAGCATGAGATTTCACAGGGCGTGGAATCTAAGTGCCAGCGGGTGTTCACCAGAGGCCAGAGCAGACTGGGACAACAAAGGATAGTCAGAAGATAGCCAAAGGTCGGGGCAACAAGCAGGATAGTCAAGAACAAGCCAAGATCGGTAACTGGAATCAGATATACAGCAAGTAGCACATGGAAGCCAGACACAATATTGATCAGCAGGGCTGGCTTGCAGTGCTCATGTTAATATAGAGTTCCCTGATAGGGGCTGGGTGGAGCCATGCTTTGAGGGGAGATTACCTAATCAGCCAGGTGAGAGTGGCTGGCCTCTTAAGCTTAACACATGGAAAGGTAAGCTGACAGACAAACATTACTGCATATCCATGGCAGTAACCCCCTCTTAAGAGGCCTTCCCCTCCATGGTCTGGGCCCAGGCTTAGAGGGAAACTTAAGATGAAACCTCCTCAACAGACAAGGTGCAAAGACCTCTGATGCAGTGATCCAATACCTCTCCTCAGGACCAAACACTTTCCAATGCACGAGGTACTGAAGAATGCCTCTACAGAGCCGAAAATTCAGAATTTGACTAACCTCATACTCCTGATTGTGCCCAGAGACCGGTGCCATGGTAGGAAGAGGACGCGAGAACTTCAGAAGGGCAACATGGAAGGTGTTACGATTTTGAGGCTTTTAGGAACCTAGAGTTTGAAACAATCCAGATTCAGTTTAGAAGTTATGGTGCATGGACCATTAAATCTTGAGGAAAACTTCTGAGAAGGAACTCGGAGCTTGATGTTCCTGGTGGAGAGACAGACTTTGTCCCCTGGCGGTAGAGAAGGTGGTTTTAAGCCTGTGGCGGTCGGAAATGCCTTTGAATTTGTCAACAGCTGCCCGGATGGAATCATGAACATCACCCCAAATAGAATTGAAAGACTCCTGAGCCATAGCCAAAGCTGTAATATCTGGAGAACAGGCCATGGGAAGAGGGAGTTGAGGGTATATTCCATAAACTGTAAAAAAGGGTGTCTTCTGCAAACTAGTATTTACATGATTGTTGTGAGAGTATTCTGCCCACGGGAGTAGAGAAGACCGATCGTCATGATGAGCAGAGACTAAGGTGCGAAGAAAGACCTCTGAATGCCCCTGTTAGAAGCAATATGAGAAGGAACCCCATAGAGGCAGAAAATGTCTCAAACAAAAATGGGAACCAAGGCAGGAGCAAAAGGAAGACCAGGAAGAGGAACAAAATGAGCCATCTTGGAGAATCAATTACCACCCAAATGACCGAATTATTCTCTGATAGTGGAAGATCAGTGATAAAATCCATGGCAATGTGAAACCAGGGCTCCTTAGGAATGGGCAAGGGCAGGCATGAGAAGACCAGCAGGGGCTTATGTGGAGGATTTAGACTGATCACAGACATGACAAGCCTTAACGTAGTCTTTGACATCCAAGCGGAGATTAGGCCACCAGTAGTGACGACTGATGAGCAGGAAGGATCAGAGGAGAGATTACTTAAGCAGCCAGGTGAGAGTGGCTGGCCTGCCACTCTCATTCCCTTCCCCTTCCCCTTCCCCCTCCACCATCGTCCAATCCATCCCTCACTCCACCTCTTGATGTCTGCTAATTTCCAGCCGCACTTCTGGCACACCGAGGAGGAGGGGTGTCACACCACCATACACGCTGATCCAGCACCCTCCCCTACCTTCACTACACTATGAGAAACAATAGGTGAGGACACAGACTTGACAGCCACACTTTCTGACACTGACTGGGAGACCACAGACTGGGAGGACACTGACACCACAGACGGCCTCACAGACACAGATTCTGACGGGACAGAGACACTAAGATCCCCTGGTACAACCTCTGCCATCCCAGACTTTTCTCTATCCGGATGGAAGAATTGCTCCACTAGCTCTGGCTTATTGTGCACAGCCTCAGGACACTGGCTATAAGGGTGACCAACCTTATCACATAGGTTACAGTTAATGATGTTACAGTCCCTTGCCAGATGCCCCAGTTCCTGGCACAAAGAGCACTTCTATTCTGGGACTTTAGATTGTAAGCTCCACAAGTACAGCTGTGAATGTACAATATATGTAAAGTGCTACATAAATTGTTGACAATATAAAAGTACCTGTAATAAATAAGTCATAAAATAATAACTGCCTAAATTAGATGTTCCAGTAAGCGTTGTGCGGGTCAACACCACACAAATTTTGCTACCTAAGTAACAGCAGAAGTTTTCTTGAAGTGCAATATAGCATGATCAATAGATATATAAGAGAACTTTAGAAAGGGTTTTTAAGCTGACAAGACTGGAATGGATTTTAAAGCGATTTCTAAAGGATATTCAACACACATCCCTTCATTATTTGTATGTGTAACTCATCTTCAAAAGCCTGTGCAAGCCAAAACATTTTTTAACAGGGGATGCTGTTAATTATATTGCTATCTGGCTTCTACATGAGCTGTGCAGTCAATCTGTATTATGCAAAGGAAAGTGCTGAAGTAAATATAGTACATCATTTAAGAGGGTATCTGGTACTGCATTAGCAAATTCTCCTATTGCAAGTAGGTTGGGGAAATTGTTCTAGTTTTACTGTTATCAGCCTTTTATTTTGTAATATCATGCTTTTTATTTATATTGACATTATTTTTAAACTGTAAATGAGTGATCCCCTTAGTTAGAGATGTTTATCAATTTATCAATTCAATTCAATCAATGCTATGCAAAAAACCCTCACTAACACGTTGTGACTCTTGCAGGGGCAATCCTGGCTTTCCTGTGTGGAACAGAATACTGGAGTTGCGTCTGGTCACAATGAGTTATAAAACCTTCACTAATATTATTTCTGCAAAATATTGAAACTGGACAGGTTGTTGGGCATGTTTAGTTCTGAATTCCAGGGTGCGAGCTTTAGTAAATGGAATCAGGATCAGAAAGGTAAACAAAATAAGCTTGTATTACCAACAAAGGTAATGGCAGGTACCTTGCCTGGTTTTAGGATGGACTAATGGCCCATACACAGGATCGGATATTTCAATGGAGAAAGTCAGATTGGATTATGTTGTCAAAAAAATCAGATCGTGTGTGGGCTCTAGCGGGTTTTTTCTGTCGGATTTTCCAACTGAAAAAATTTGAGAGCAGGATCTAAAATTTTCCAACAACAAAATACGATCTGACTTTTTCCAATCCTGTGTAGAGAATTCCAACGCACAAAGTGCCACGCATGCTCAGAAGAAATTTGGAGACGAAAGCTATTGGCTACTGGCCTCTACGTAGTCCCGTTGTACGTTTTGTACGTCACCTCGTTCAGAACGATCAGATTTTCCGACAACTTTGTCCAACCATGTGTGTGCAACACAAGTTTCGGACAAAATCCGTCCGAAAAAATCAGACGGATTTTGTGGTCGGAATGTCCGACCGTGTGTACAAGGAATTACTGATACAAGTTTCCCGTGGCTGATTGATTCACTTTAATGTCATATGCTGTATTTATTAGCATTAAGTAATAGTATTAGCTACAAGTAGTTCCTACGAGGAAATATATTTAAATACTCAATATTTTTCTCAAACAGAAAGATGTAGTTAAATGTAACAACAATCAGAAAGCAATCAATGAACTCTCCTTCAACTGACGCAGTTAACCATATATTAAAAGGTCTATTGCTGCCTCTTAAACTGACAGCTTGCCTGCAAATAAACTTTCATTAGGTGGTGAGGGCAAGGTCACGGAACGTGATGCAGAACTGCTTGCTCCCTTTTTCAGAGGGTCACAGCGACTGCAAACATTTAACTGTTGTCACAATGCAATCATCATCCATTTTCCTCAATTATTATTTGGCAGTGTAAAGGTAAAAGGGTAAATGTTAATATTTTCTGCTATACAAGGATGTTTTAAATTGCTACCATCTAACTCTTCAGGGAAAGTGCATACTTCACCTTACACAACCTAACTATCAGTACCCATTAGATTTCCCCAACTTGTTTTATTTAAACTGATCTACTGCTATAGACAATTGATTATTTCTTTTGTTCCTTATACTTTGCTCAGTAATGCTTCCTGGGAAGTGTAAATTGCTTGTTGATTTAGGTTTAACATTGCTTATGAAATAATTGCTATAAACTACATCTAGACGGGGAGGAAAGAAAAGGAAAATTAAAATAGGGGAAATTAAAGAAATGGCATGATTCTTCCTGGTCTACCAGGAGGCAAATAGGAAAAAGGAGAGAATATGATAAAAAAAAACAAGGAAGTCAAGTGCAAAGCTGAAGAATGTATTGAGAAAAAATGGGTTTCTTTATATATTAAAATGGTTGCTCATTTAAGGGAATAGTGTCTTGCTGCAACTGCCTCACTGGCAGACACTCCACTTGTGTTTTTTTTTTGTCCAAATTGGTGTGTTGGAAGTTTCTTAAAATGAATGGGATGCGTTAAATCATTGTTCATTAATGCATGTGTGGTAATATAAGGTACTCAAGTGTATAGGTGTGAAAGGGCTCTAAATCTAATGTTGGTCTATTCACTGTTCCCCTGTGAACTGTGGTTTCAGAACAAGAAGGGAAGGATTTCCAGCAGTAAAACCTTTATCTACACAATTTCTGGCACCCAAAGCAACACCCCTCTGCTAGGAACACTTCTTTGGCAAAATCATTTTTCTATTTTACTGGGAAAAATCAAACTTGTATGGATTAGAATTATACAGCAAAAAGCTAATTTTGATTCTGCCTGTAGGAACATGCCTATTGTTCTTAATGGTAATTCTGGTCTTAAGAATAAGGTAAAGTGAGCATTGTAATATGTCATCATGGTAAGAAGAAAATGTCCTTCCTGACAAACTCTCCATTGATTAATTTTAATTACTATAGCTATAGATACAATTTTCAGTAAAAGGGCATTTAATCAGCATTTTCATTCATTTGCTATTGGCTATCACCACTTCTTTTAAATTGCAGGTCTAATCATCCTTATTAACCTATTCTGTTCACCATGGGGGGGGGGGGGGTCAGCTTTTCATTTCATTTTAGTCAAGTTGTTTTGAACCAGTACAGTACTATTGCCAAGTAAAAGTAGCAATTATGCCATAAAAAATCTATTTTCAAACTAGCATATTCCTTTTTCTCCAGTGCAGCAAAAGTCCTAATTATACCTCTGCATGAAAAGACTATGAATAGATAGAAATAGCAGACACAAATGAGTATAGGTAAGGAGCAGCCACCTTTTAATCAGATAAAAAGTACAAAATATTAATAAAAAGGAAAATCTGAAATAACATAGGTTTTAGTTTAAGAACTAAAAGAAGCTGGCATAAATAAATAAAATACGGTAGTGCTAAATCATATTTCACAATGTGTCTTATTAGAGAGAGAAATAATAAAAAAGACAGTGTCTGGGAATATATCCTATATTGCTAATCTATTTTAGCCTATCAGACTTTCACATTCACAAGTGTTTTGAAAAGCCGGCGAAACTTATTATTTGGAAAAAACAGGCTGTTTGTACACAAGTTGATGGATCAGCACAGCCTCTCAGTATTAGATGACACACTGTCTCTGGATAGCTCCCCTGTCCCTACCCCAGACCTGTTTGACACACTGCAGGAAGACACACAGCAACCTACACTGAATGAAATCCTCTGTGCAGTCCAGCGATGCACAGCCTCAGTGGCCTGAAAGAGTAGTTTGGGGTTCTCACCGAAACAGTGTCCCATATGCGACAGGACCTCCAGAAAATAAGGGAGAGTACCACGGCTGTGGAGGGCAGAATTAGTGAAGTGGAAGATCAGTTACCTCCACTCACCAGAGACACCAGGACAGCGCTACAGCAAGCAGCACAGGCCAATGCCAAAATGGATAACATTGAGAACCGCCTAAGGTGGAACAACGTCCGCATCGTGGGGCTCCCCGGGAAAGTTGAGGCCCAGGACCCCACAGCATTTACAGAGCAATGGCTGCAAGATATATTTGGCAGGGAGGCCTTTACTTCGCTGTTTGCAGTTGAGCGAGCCCACCATACGCCACCATGGCCCCTTCTTCCTGGCAATCCACCAAGATCCATGTTGGCCCAGCTCTTGAATTACATAGACTGTGAGATCATACTTAAACTTGCAAGGGAGAAAGGCTCTGTTTATTTTAATGGGACTAAAGTCTAATTTTACCCTGATTTATCAGTAGAGGTGCAATGAAAGCGAGCTAAATTTGCGGAGGTGAAGAAACGCCTACAAAAAATCCAGGTGAAATATGCAATGCTGTTTCCAGCCAAACTACGGGTCACAGTCAGAGGGTGAGCTACATGCATTGAATCAGCTTCAGATGCAGCTGCCTGGCTGGATCACAACGAACAGGACCTCCGGAGACATTGCAATGCTGACAGGGGAAACTGACTTGTGATGGACAAACCTGGCTCGGCCGGTATGGTGTCTGTTGACATATCAAGTTTACTATACACACAGCGGGACACTTTACAAATGGCTTAGACCAGCGCTTTGAATAGCTTCTGATATAGCATTAAGCACCAAGTTTGGATCCATGTCTCAGTGTGTGAGTCGAGCTCACACGCTCCTATTGTGTTTCATTAAGTCCCAGTTGCAGGGACACTTTTGTCTGTGCCCGGTTGGTACATGATTTACAACCAGTCACTGGCCTGAGGGGAAAAAGAGGCGGATCGCTCCCACCCCATCCAAGATGGGGACGACTGCTCAGCAGCCAGGTTACGTGCTCTTTTCTACACCCACTCAAGTTGCGCTTTGTTTTGAAATCAACACTTCAATACTTTTTTGACCTGAACCTGACAATTTTTCAGTATTTAACAATAGAGATATTGAATGATTACCTAACAGATTGTGACACTCTCACACTCGAGTTCGAACATTGCCTGTCCGCCTGTTCAGCGAACAGAGAACAATTTGGGGTGTTCGCGGCAAATTCGAAAAGCCGCGAACACCCTGTAAAAGTCTATGGGAGAAATCTCAAGTGCTAATTTTAAAAGCCTATATGCAAGTTATTTTCATAAAAAGTGTTTGGGGACCTGGGTCCTGCCCCAGGGGACATTTATCAATGCAAAAAAAAGTTTTAAAAACTGCAGTTTTTTCAGGAGCAGTCATTTTAATAATGCTTAAAGTGAAACAATAAAAGTGTAATATTCCTTTAAATTTCGTACCTGGGGTGTGTCTATAGTATGCCTGTAAAAGGGTGCATGTTTCCCGTGCTTAGAACCGTCCCTGCACAAAGTGTCATTTTTGCAGGAACAAAAAGCTATTTAAAATCACTCGCGGCTATAATGAATTGCCAGCTCCCGTAATACAGAGAACAGTCATTCATTGAAAGTCATTGATAAAGAAATAAAAAATAAAATAAAAAAAGCGCGGGGGTTCCCCCAAATTCAATTGCAAGGCCCTTCAGGTCTGCTATGGATATTAAGGGGAACCCTGCGTAAAATTAAAAAAAAATGACGTGGGGTTCCCCCTAAATATCCATACCAGACCCTTCAGGTCTGGGATGGATTTTAAGGGGAACCCCACACCGAAAAAAAAATGGCGTGGGGTCCCCCTCAAAATCCATACCAGACCCTTATTCGAGCACGCAACCTGGCAGGCCGCAGGAAAAGAGGGGGGACGAGAGCGCCCCCCCCCCTCCTGAACCATACCAGGCCACATGCCCTTAACATTGGGAGGATGCTTTGGGTGTCTGTGACCCCTCAAAGCACCATGTCCCCATTGATGGGGACAAGGGCCTCGTCCCCACAACCCTGGCCATTGGTTGTGGGGGTCTGCGGGCGTGGGGCTTATAGGAATCTGGAAGCCCCCTTTAACAAGGGAACCCCAGATCCCGGCCTCCCCCCCTGTGTGAAATGGTAAGGGGGTACAAAAGTACCCCTACCATTTCACCAAAAAAGTGACAAAAATGTTAAAAATGACAGGAGACGGTCTTTGACAATTCCTTTATTAAAATCTTCTTTCATCTTCTTTCTTCTGGTCTTCTTCCTTTCTTCATCCTTCGGTTTCTTCATCTTCTTCTTCCATCTTCTTCTTCCATCTTCTTCCATCTTCTTCTTCCTCCGATCCGCTTCTTGCTCTGGTCTTCTCGTCCAGCATCTTCTTCCACAGCGTCGGAATTGGAATAAAGGAATTGTCAAAGACCGCCTCCTGTCATTTTTTAAATTTTTTTTTACTTTTTTGGTGAAATGGTAGGGGTACTTTTGTACCCCCTTACCATTTCACACAGGGGGGAGGCCGGGATCTGGGGGTCCCCTTGTTAAAGGGGGCTTCCAGATTCCGATAAGCCCCCCATGCGCAGACCCCCACAGCCAGTGGCCAGGGTTGTGGGGA
This sequence comes from Lithobates sylvaticus, assembly GCA_028564925.1. NCBI lineage: Eukaryota > Metazoa > Chordata > Amphibia > Anura > Ranidae > Lithobates > Lithobates sylvaticus. The sequence continues at coordinate 284,271,334 of CM053026.1, forward strand.
AGAGGCCCTTGTCCCCATCAACATGGGGACATGGTGCTTTGAGGGGTCACAGACCCCCAAAGCATCCTCCCAATGTTGAGGGCATGTTGCCTGGTATGGTTCAGGAGGGAGGGGGGGCACTCTCGTCCCCCCCTCTTTTCCTGCGGCCTGCCAGGTTGCGTGCTCGGATAAGGGTCTGGTATGGATTTTGAGGGGGACCCCGCACCATTTTTTTTTTGTGTGGGGTTCCCCTTAAAATCCATCCCAGACTCGAACTCGAAGCTCATCCTTAATCATGGGAGACTTTAACGGTTACTTGGATCCCAGGCTGGACAGGCACCCTCTGGTCCAGCCTCCTTTGGGTTGCAGGGGCACTATTTTAAGCCGTCTGCTGACGGAGGTGGGCTGAACAGATGTATGGCTGTTGAAATACCCTTCAACTAAGCAATTCTCCTTCTGCTCTTAAACTCATGGTTCTTTCTACTGCATTGATCTCTGTGTAGGCTCCTCACACATCCTCAAATTGGTCACTAGGGTGGAGTACTTTCCTAGAGGGATATCTGACCACTTCCCTATGGTGGCACACTTAATCACCCATCCAGATGTCTCCTTCCCGAGAGCCCCGTGTAAACTAAACGCCTTTTGGTTAAAACTCTTTTCTTCACAAGATCGGGTGGTCAAACAAATAGAGGGATTTTTTCATAATAACCAATCATACCCTAATATGTTAATGAAATGGGATACCTTTAAGTCATGCCTTAGAGGCACTTTCATAGCGGAAATTGAGGCCAAAAAACATAATTCGTCAGCCCTCCTAGAGCGGGTGGAGGATCAGGTGTGACAGTTGGAGCTCTGTTATTTTACAGACCCATCTGACTCTGCAAGGGAGGCATCGATATCAGGCCAGGACTCCCTGGACCGGTTGAGAACCTCCGCTGCAGAGTGGAAACACTTTTTCACTAAGCAGGCTTCCTTTGAGGAAGGTGAGAAAACAGGCCACTTGTTAGCTAGGATTGCTCGGTCCCAACAGTCCTCCCCAGCCATAGGAGCTATTCGCTGTGCCAATGGGTGGTTGGTGAATGACCTTGAGCTAATAATCACGGAACTAGCATATTTCTATACAGACTTGTACAGGCCTAGTGACAGTTATCCTGATGAGGCAATGCAAGGCTATCTAGAAACAATATCCCTACCGACTTTGACCCGACAACCTCGCCTGGAGCTGGAGGCTCCGTTCATGCTAGATGAGCTGAAAGAAGCGGCTACCTCTTCTCCTACCTGTAAAGCACCAGGGGACGACGGGATCCCCATGGAAGTCTATACCCAGTATGGGGAGGTGATTTTACCTAAACTACTGGAAGTATTTAATGCCTCGTTTGAATCGGGACAGCTACCTACAACTATGTCCAGGGCAAATATCATACTGTTATCATACTGTTACTCAAGGCAGGCAAGGACCCAGTAGATCCAAGCTCATACAGGCCCATCTTATTGCTTCAATGCAACGTAAAAATACTAGCTAAAATTCTAGCCTTAAGGATTATTCTGACTGTTATTCACCAGGACCAGGCAGGCTTCAATCTACTGCAAGTAATCTTAGAAGACTTTTTTTGGACATGCAGACCCCAGCCTATAATGCGGGCAAAAGGGCACTGTTGCCTCTTGATGCCAAAAAGGCATTCGACAGTGTCAGCTGGCGCTATCTCTGGGCTGTGCTGTCCAATGGCATGTCTTTCACAATGGGAGACTGCTCTCTTTTGCGGACTTGTAATCTAAATTTGCACTGCCTTACAGCATGCTATTCTATTACTTACAACTAAAGCATGCTGTTAAAGCACAATGTACTGCAGTGGAATGGGTACAATCACCCACCCCTGTTTTCCACATACTGCAAAACAAAGGACACAAAGAGTATAATATCCCAATGCTATCTTATGCTCTTATCCGCACTCTTGGAGGGATTCCCCATGAAAGCAGCGACCCAGTGGGAGGCAGACTTAGGCCTTATTACAAGAGAGCAATTGGAAGAGGCCCTTCGCTGAATGAATCGCAAAAAGTATCCCAATTGTACATCCTGTTGCAAGCACATTATACCCCAGTAAAGCTCTATAGAATGGGCAAACTGCCCGACCCATTGTGTGGCAAGTGTAAAATAGTGTCAGGTGCCCTGATATATCTCTGGCATTGCCCCAAACTCCATAGATATTGGAATGGGGTCTTAGCCACGCTTAACCAGGTATTCCAAACAAATGTCCCTCTTGATCCACTATGCTGCCTTCTAGGTGTACTGGAGGGGGCAATCATGGAGGAAAGGATGGCCTTCATCAGAGCTTTATTCCAAGCTAGGAAAATAATACTTATGAGCTGGAAATCTGTCACTCCACCGTCAGTTAAATCCTGGATTCAGCATATGGGTAACTCCCTTATCATGGAAAAATACATATATCAACATAGGGGGAATTCTGGGAAATTTGACAGATTATGGGCCGCATAGCTTGATACACCAGGTATTAGTCTCAGAGAACTGGTACAGATGAGGCTGCTTAGATACCCATAGATTCAATGGCTGCCCAGGGAAATGCTTGCTGGAGCATAATGTATCATTGTAGGAAAAAAGCGGGGATGGTATGAATCGCGGTGTCTCACCATAGGGAATTACATATTGAATGTGCCATACAATGACTACTCATGTTACCTGTTTATTGAAGGGTATGACTAATGGTTAGGTAACTGATTTTTCACTGGCAAATGGAAGTGTAATGTGATACTTGTTTGGATTTGCTATGTTTTTCTTGGGCAATAAAAACGTTTTGATTTAAAAAAAAAAAAAAACACAAGTTGATGGATAGATGAACTTGTGTACAACCAGCTATCCCATACATGGATGGAAATTCTTCCGGTCCCTGCTGAACCAGTGTAATTTCAATTCATGTTTGGCTGGCTTTACTCTAGCAGTACATCTGCTATGGCATAGGGCCTCTGTCTGGTTCTCCAAAGACTTTACCAGCACTGCGCTCACACATATACACCATTAGCTGCTCCCTTTCAGCCACATGGACACCTGTGGAGGATGGAGCCCTGATAATCTGCACTAATACCATATAGGCTGTTCACAGCTGCACAATTAGCAGGTACACACCTATGCATTTTTTAAAGCGTTTTCAGTTTTGCAGAAACACACTACAGTCTATTTAACATGGTTTCCTATGGGTCATGTTCACATATGTGCATTTTGTGGAAAGGGCCAAGGACTTCTGATTTTTGGCTCCATAAAATACACAAAAATATGTATTGAAAAACGCAAAATGCACCTGGAATATGCACCTGGAATATGCAAACTACAACCTGCATAGGTGTGAACCAGGCCTCAACAAACCTAGAGAAAACTCTTAAAAATTGCACATTTTTATTTTTTGCTACCTTTTCCCCTAAATAAACTTAAAAAGAAAATACATACAATGTAAAAAAAATTAAATAAAATAAAATAAAAATTTGGGGACATTTATTTTTATGTTACAGCTTTTTTTTAAATATTATGGGAGATCATGATCAGTAAATTGTATCATGTATGTAGTGCTGCAAAACATTCCTGAAAAATTGTACAAAAAAATGTGAGTGCGTTTGTGCTTCTCTTACGGGGTTGTAAACCCTCGTGTTTTTTCACCTTAATGCATCCTATGCATCCCTCAGCAGAGATGCGCTGTACCTCTCTGCCCGGGGTTCTTGGCTCTTGAATGGATAGATTCATAGCAGCGCAGCCAATGGCTCCCGCTGCTGTCAATCAATATCAATGACGCGGGCCGAGTTTGGCATTCTGTGTCTATGCACGCAAATGCTGGACTCTGGAGCACGCCCACAAGATAAACCCCAGGGAGAGTGCTTCTCCCAGGGGGTTTACCGATGCGCAAAGGATCTGTGGGGACCGCCGAGGGACCCCAGAAGACGAGGTTCGGGGCCACACTTGGCAAAATGAACTGCACAGTGGAGTAAGTATGATATGTTTGTTATTTAAAAAAAAAAAAAAAAAAACAAGGGTTTACAACCCCTTTAAATAAAATGTTAAATATTTAATGTACCCTCTGCCCCTCTAAAATCCACACCAGACTCAAAGGGTAAAAGAAAAAAATGACAGTTTATATTGCCGAAAAATAAAACTTTATTTCTGGCTCCTGAAAAAAAAACACAGACCCCTTAGGGGTCTGCAGTGTATTGTGGGGGGCCTTTGGGGTCTGTGTGCCATTTTTTTTAAAGAAGCCAGGAGGGAGATGTAATTTGCATGCAATGTAATACTTGTTTTTTCTTTTGTAAATGTCAGTGCTTTAAACAACAAAACAAAAAACTGCTCCCATCGTCATGGAATTTTAAAAAAAAAAATTGCATTGGTGCACGTTCCCCAGGGCAGTGCCCTTGCCCCATGCTTTTTTGACACCCCTGGCCTATTATTCCAGAAAATTGGCATTTTTAATTTGAAAGATTCGATTTTCATTGATTTCAATTGGATTCGGCATTCAAAGTTCTTTAAGGCCGGGTTCACACATGCGGTTCGTGCCTGAGGTCCGATGCATTTCTGTTCACCAGTTCAGGTGCGATTCAGGTCCAAATTTTTGCCTGAATTCGCACCTGAACCAGACCCAAAGATGCACAGGATCCTTCTGCATTCCAGGACCACAGCTGCCCTCAACCTGTGTGAACCAACTCCATTGAAAAGCCGGTCACACTCACCTGTCATGCGAATTGGATGTGGGGAAACCAGCATTCCAATTTGCATAAATGTAAACCCAGCCTAAAGTTGGCTGAACCCTGTTCGAATTGAACCCAGGGAAGTTTGGCTCATCCCTACCATTTATAAAAGAACAAGAGTACAGTCACCTCTTTTATTCTTAACTTTTTATATACTGTAGGTATTCTGAGAAAAAACAGTGTTATGGTTTATCAATGTATTTATGGTGCAATATAATTAGGTCAATTTCTGTCTGAGAGCTCAGTTGTCAAGAGACTTTGGAAAATAACATACTCACAGTCTGAAAAGGCATGATTCTTTCTTTCTATAAAAATTAATCATGCTGGAGAACACATTGATTTTTTTTTAACACTGTTATTCTGTAAATGTATTCTGTTCCGTCTCAATTAGCTATTAGCTTGTAGTATTACAGTTTTTCTTGTTTTGTGTTCATCTTTTTTATTGAGTCAATAAATAAAATAGATTGTGGCCCAGCATCTGGTATTTTTACACTGAAATTATTAATATAACTAAATTAAAAATTCTAAATAAACCTATTACTACATATATGACAGTATTTTATATCTTTGGTACATACTGTACATATGGTAATAAGCAAATTGTTTTTCAGGAAATCAGTAACTTTTTTGATACTCTCAATTGCCTCGTTTCTTGAGTTGCATAACTCTGTGCAAGTCAGACAAATTTGTATGCCAATTTTTGCTGCACCTATGAAGACAACAGTGCATCCACTTGGCTAGTGATTATTGTTGAGTGAAAACTAGAAGCAGTGGTTTCTATACCTTTTCTCAGGATCACTAAAACATTTGTGCTAGGGAGTTTGCAAATGTATGTCTTCTTCTTTCCTGTTGGCAAAAATGCCATGTCATACAGATGTGTATTCATTAGCAGTGCATCTCAGTAAAAAGAAGTTGGGCTTTCTTTGCAGTACAGAACTTTCTCTGTGCTGGGCATTATAGTATCTCCATAGTAGCTTTGGTCGGAAGAAAAAAAAATATGAAGTATCTGTGTGTGTAGCAGGAGCCCTGTGTAGTGCAATTTGGGTTGGAACACCATGTGGAATAAAAAAACAGATATCGAGAGCAGAAGAAAAGCAAAAATAATAAAAGATTCCAGAGCACTGCTAGGTGTCAGCTGGCTGACTCAAATTGATTCCTGCAATAGTATTCTGATGGCCAGTTAAAAGGGTTGTGCCGATATGAAAAGAAGAGGAGGCACCAGATACACAATGCAAATAAGGATACTAAAGTTAAGTATACACGGATAGTTTCTTTTTTCTTTTTTTATTCAGCAAATAATCTTAAAAAAAAAAAAAAAAAACACGGATGGATTCCCTAATCTATGCAAGTGATATGGATGCAGCAGGACTCCTTTACTGTCAAAATACACTGATCAGCAGCTGCAGCCACTGATCGAATGAAAGTTTTCCAGCGTGGATAAGGATATTTATTGTTCCAAAAACATGTTATACAGTATGTTACAATATGTTCAAGTTTCATGAAAGGAACAAAATAAGGTCCCATGTAATACGTATATATTTTATTTAGTATTTAAGTCTAGAAGTCCAATTAATCTCAGAAGGACAATTGTAGCATGATACATGCTTCTATAATACCAATACAATGCATTTTTAGACCTTTTAAAATAAAAACGTGCTTATCCATCATCAGGATTGGACCAATAACATGGTTTTATGACCCCACCCCCCCCCCCCCCCCCCAAGTCAACATTTACATACAGTATATGTACAGAATGCATCTTATGTAAAAATGTATGTCAGAAAATAATTAGCATAACACCTTAAAAAGTCCCATGAAATTGGGGACCATATTGACTCCTAAAAGACAAGTGTGTGTTTTTAAAAAAAACAAACATCCATATTCAACTAGGGTAATGCAGCATCTGAATGAGCTTTGGCTCCACTTCTCCATTAAAGCAGAACTTTACACAAACAGCTAAATATACAGTTAAACACATCTATTGGAGTTGTTTTACCTGTCAAAGTGTTTGCATTTCTGTCCTACTAGTCCTAAGATTTTTATACCCCCACCACAGAGAACAGTCTGTCTGGTGACCTGAAATTTCTACTAAAGTTTTGCAATATAGTTAGGTCACCTCTCTGTCCTCAGCCTGTGAGATAACTGTGTGCCTAGCTAATGTTTCAGTATAGTGCAGGAGGTGCTCTTACTAGTAGAAGGCATGGGTCAGTGTTTCTGCTTTACAGAAACACAGGCTCCATGTCTTCTGAACTGACAGAATGACAATCTGCCTTGTTTACATAGGCAGACTGGCATTCTGTCAGAGTAACGATCAGTAAGTGCCGGTAGACATTGGGTCCACAAGTCCCGCTAATCAGCTCCTGCTGTGAAAAATCAGAGCGGGAGAAAGACCCCGGCAGTGCGCACATGCACCTAAAACCCGGAAGTGCAGAATCACATATATACTGTATATGTGATTCTGCACAGCGCGGCCGCCCCATAGCAGTAAATCTATGCGGTCGGCAAGTGGTTATTTAGTCTGTTTTGGGCACACTGGCCCAAACAAACTATTTTCATTGCTGCGAAAATATGGCCACTGTGTGTAAGGGGTATTATGTCCTGACAGCAGTGCAACTTTCCATTTTGTATTTTTATCAGTGAATACAAGGATTCCTCTGATTGGCTTGAAATCATAACATCATGTGCTCATCTCTTTATCTTGGCCAGTCAGAAGAAGGTTTTAATTCATTAATAAAAATACAAGCCTTCTCCTGAATGGTGGAGAAACACTAAGCCCAACCTCTTTATTTCCGGCAGCAGACAGGTACTGCTGTCAGAACACAGCGCTACCTACTTTCGTAGCTAATGCTCATACAGTACCTTCCAGCACACACCGTGGCCATCATTTAGTAATAGAAATACTTTGTTTGGGCCAGCTTGGTCCAAACAAACTATTTAAAGTGACATGAAAATTTTAATTCTACATTTCCAAATTTTTATCTGCTTTTATCAGGCTTTTTAAAAACTTCTATCTACAACTGAGTGACATTTCGAACTTGTATTTACCAACAAAAGTGATTGGTTTTAGTATTTTACTATTTTTATAATGTTTTATGAAAATAGGTAATTGGTAAAAATGCAAATGTAACAGTTTTTACTTAATACATTGAAAAGCACAACACACTACAAAAGTGCATACGTGTATCTGCAGAATTAATTCAGCAGATTTCAGGAAATTTCGCTGTATATTTTTACTATATTTTTATCTGTTTGCAGGACATTATAAGAATGAATATAGAACAACAATAAATGCATTGGGACAAACACAAGAGCATTCTAAGAATAAACCATTAGAAAGTAAAATAGGCCTATTGGATGAACCATCATATCTTTGCCTGATGGTAATATTATGTGTCTGACAGTCCATTTCTAGAATAAATGCATTGAGTACTCTCCTGCTGGCGCCATACATTTTCTAAAGTTCTTACTGCAGTTTATTGAGAATGTAGAATGCTTTAGTCTCTCTGTCATAAAATCCAAACATTTCACATCTGCTTAATGACCCAGTAAATAAAAGATATGCATGTAGAATTTAAACTACCTATAACAAACATGGATTCACATTATATTTGATTACATAATTTATGCAGCTTGTAGTAGTAGCAACCGTATTGTGATAAAGTTAAAAAAAAACAAGGCATAAATGTTTAGTTTTTTACAACTGTTTGTATAGTGGTATAATAAAAAGAATACAGGGGGTCCCCGACTTACGAACGCCTGACCTACGAACAACCCCTTCTCACGAACGGGGCGCTGCGGGGACCCTCCGCCATTTTTTGCTCGTTTTCGCCGTCTTTCGGCCGTTCTGCGCATGCGCGGCCATACGGAGCCTCGGAAAATGCCGGAAATGTCCGTAATTTGCCGCGCATGCGCAGAACGGCATTAGACGGAACATAGGAAATGTCCGGAAATCTCCGTATTTGTCGGTCTGCGCATGCGCGGCCGACTTAGGAACATTTCCGACTTCCGTACAGGCGGGCAGTCCCTAACGAGTTCGTAACTCGGGGACCCCCTGTAGTAGGTGGTACAACTGTTACTTGATACTCAAGGCTAGATAGAGGTCTTAAAGCCTTAGTTGGAACAACGGCCTGCTACTGAGATACTGTAGGTCTAGAATCATTAGACGATAGTTAATCCTAAAGGCTTCCAGTGATCTTAGAATACATATTTGACAAAATAAAAACATACTTAGAATCACAACATACATAAAGGACTCTGCATACTGTATTAACGGAACCCCAAAGACACCTAATTTCGGACACATACACTTTGCTATTTGCTGACTGTGACCCCAAATTTAGCCGTAATGTGAGCAGGAAAGTGCTATTGATCTCTCAGAACTAGAATGGGAAAATATCTATACATATATTCACAAGGGAACGGTCAATGTTTATGCTCAAGAGAACTCATTCAAAATCTTTTTGCAATGGTGCAAACCCCCTCAGGCTACATAAAATCTCCCCCTCACTCTCCCCACAATGCTGGCAATGTAATAGTGAGCTGGGTTCTCTTTTGCACAATTGGAGGTCGTGCCATCTGATACAACCATACTGGAAAGAAGTGCGCCAACTCACAAACCAAATTACAACCCTCTCCCTTGAATATTCAACTGCACAGTTTTTGCTACATCATTCCTCAATCCCGAAACTACCTACCTTCATTCACTGGCCATGCATATGGTAAATGCAGCAAAGATGTGCGTCCCAGCTTGATGGCGTTCCTCAGACCCACCGTCTATAGCCGATTTGCTTAAACGTTCACAGAAAACCATGGAAATGGAGGAACTTATACACCAAGCAAAAGACACCCCCTCCAAATTTAGGAAAATTATATGGTCATGCTGGTTGCATACTACTGGTGAATATCTTAAACCTGTATCTTAAGTTACATTCACCACGTTCTGGTGGGAGAGAAGGGTAGAATATTGGCCCCTTTTCCCCTCCACACTAATAGCTATATATGACACCACTGACCCACCCAACACTACCCCACAGTATCCCCACTTCTCCCCCGCCACCATATTCATGTTTATACTTGTCACTTTATAAGTCAGTCAAATATAGGCTCTTGAAACCTGTACCATATTGCATTCTCTAATACAAGGAGGAAACTAGAGATTCAGGTGTTAGAAACATCAACCTCCTCTTTGACGATTCATGAGAGGCTTACACCTGATTTTAGTTACACCAGGTGTTCAACATAAGTAATAATATGTTTATTGTCATAAGATATACTATCTGTCATAAGTGCTCTCATCCAAAAAGATACCCCATCTCACTTTTGGCTACTGTAGCCGCTGTGCCTACACCTATGTTGTTCATGGTACACACCTTCTATAACCTCAATAAGACATTATAGAATAATCATCCTGATGGGACTGATGGCCCAAACCCTAGCACAGTTAGCACCCATTTGGGGTGCTGGGGTTATTGTGACCATTGCCTCTTATCTAAAAGAGCATTACTTGGCAGGGGTTTACTATGGATAATGTTTTAATAATTATCTGTTGGAATTTATCCCCTTCCCCTTTTTCCCTCCTTACCTTTATCTTATTTTACTATCACTTTGTTTATTATAATTTGACTGGATTATTGACAATGATATTGGATAATGTCAAACACTGTTGCTTAATGTCCATCGTTTTTCCCTTGTATTTGTAAAGTCTCAATAAACAAATCTTTAAAAAAATAAAAATAAAGGACTATACAGATTTACCTCTCTATGGCTGTCTATGTGCTGGTCTCTGTCAAATTCATAATGCTTAGGCATAAGCAAACCTGCCCAGTTTTGATTTGCGGGCAATCTCATAAAACATCCTCAAAATTCGGACACTCAAAACTTCTCCCCGAACCCCCATGAAATCTATGTGGGAGAATCTTAAAGCTGAAGTTTGGACTAATGTAAGCATGCATGTACCATACGTGGCTGATCCCTGTGGAAGCTGTAAAAAAATTGTAATAGACACAGCTACTACAGTGATCGCTGCTAGCCTCCCAGTCCCGTGCTACGTGGCTGGCCTGCAGCTTAGTGAACGCAGGAGGCATGGGTGTCATTCAGAGAACACTTTGCATTCTCTCAATGAATGCAAAGCAGTCTTTAATTGGGCAAGATGGAGACCATCACCATCCTGCAGCTCCATCTACTACAGTGATTTACAACTTACCACAGTCATAGTGTAATAATGTAAGGGCTAATAAACTGATGTAAAAAAGAGGCCACTGAAGCCAAACACTGCAATGGGGGACATGTACAAATGCCAAAATGAAAAGAAAAATTACCTTACAGCCTTGTGTAACTTCACAGACATAGTTAAAACGTTACTAAACCCACAACAGTAAAATCAGTCTGTATATGCAGCATAGCATGCTTGTTATACTCACTGTGGAGTTATACTCACTGTGGAACTTAAGGGGTTAATCATCAGCATTGCGTAAAAAGACTGTTTTATCCTGTATGCACAGATCCTCCCCTTCTGCTCTGTCTATCTGGGGAAGGCCAGCTAACACAGGCAGAGTAGCCGACCTGCACATGCTCAGTTGTGTCTTTTATGCTGGAGAGAACAGTTTTTTGTTCTCAGAGCTAGCCAGGTCACATGATATTGACATCACACATGTGGGCGTGTATACAGGCTGCAGTGAAAATCTCCTCCTTGAGGAACTCTCAGCACTGAAGAAACTGTGCAGTTTTTCATGTAACCTTGATATACAGATCATCCAAAAAGGTATATAGTGGCAGGTATATAGTATTGTAATGTAAAAATAAGATTTATAATCTGTGGGCACTGTGGGGGGCGGATGAACTATTTTCATATTACTGGGTTTAGTAACACTTTGGAGATATACAAATTCAAAAAAATTACAGGTTTGGGGGATGTGATAAAATTGTACATGGTGTTACCAGACAGCGTAACTTTCATTAGTGGCCTCAGAGACTACAAATACTGGCAGTGCATATTTGGCTGTAACACTAATGTGGTTTCTTATAGAAGTAGATTACATACAGCAATACTGCAATCTGGTTCTTTCCAGTAAAAAAAAAATAAAAAATAAAAAACTTTTTCCAGTGATTGTGATTATTACTATCATTAATATAATGGATTTATATAGTGCCAACAGTTACTGATGGGGTTTTCCTTTCTGACTCATCTCTACATATCACAATTGCACCTATATGGGCACAAAACATTTTTAGAAGTGCAGCAATACCTGGACAGTCTTCATCTAATTGTGTCTTCATTCAAACTCAATTTTATTGTGGGCTGAATCAGCATGATGATTGTCCTCAAAAGGGCCTGTTGTATCTGTAAGATTAGATGTCCAGCGCATCCCCTCCCCTTACATTAGATGTCAAGAGCCACCCCACCATCAGGAGTTGAGTCCCCTACTCTCCCTAACATCACAGTGCACTCCCCTTTCCTTATGCTGCTTCTGGGAAGAATCTGGATGCAT